>JAFIRS010005861.1:0-47653 GCA_018342105.1 Gonioctena quinquepunctata | reverse complement strand
TTTAAAATTTCGTTTTCCAAAGAACAACTATTTTCCCCGGCTCGGAAGGCCAACACTATTTTCCCCGGCTCGGATGGCCAAAAAATATTTTCCCCGTACAGATGGGCAAATTTCGGCTGATGACCAAACAGCTATATTCCTGGCTACGGATGGCATACGGATGGCATACATCTATTTCCTCTTCGAGGATGATTGAGATTGATTGGGGGGTATCAATCTGTTGGTTCTTTCCCTGAAAAATTAAAAATTTTAAAATGGTATTTTTAAGTTAACTTTTTCCCTTTGGATGGGCCCAATTACTGTTAACCCTCGGGGTTTTGGGGAGAAGTGCCATATAAGATGTATGATCTGTTGAAATAAATAAAAAAAAAAAACCTCTTTTAAGGCGTTGGTGGTTGTGTTGGTGATAAATATGGTTGGTATTTTTGTTAAGCGTCCTTTTGGAGGTCGTGTCGTGAAATGCCGCTTTGGCTTTCAGAAAATTAATTTTAAAAATATTTTTTTCAAAAATATATTTTTATAATTCAAAAAAAAAGTTCAATAAATCTAAGTAAAAACCCTTTTAAAATAAAGTATTGAAATTGGGAAATTGCAGGGTTCCCCCCTTTTGAAATTTCCCGACCAATGGCAAACCCCTTGTCAGGTTTTAAACTTTTGGTATGGTTATTTGGGTTCGTATCCTTTTGTATTCTTCGTGTATTTTATCCTTCTTATCGTTTGTATCCTATCGTATCGTTTCGTATCGTTTCGTATCGTCTCGTTTCGTTTCCTTTCGTTTCCTTTTGTTTCCTTTCGTATCGTATCCTATTGAATCCTATCGTATCCTATCGTATTGTAACGAACCTAGGCCGGACCTGTCGCCTCGCGCGTTGCCGTCGACAGCGATGAGGTCATCTCCGGAGATGTTCGAGAACAGTCCATTCGCTCTGCCGCGGAGAGCAACGGTCGATATTGGAAACGATTGGAACATGCTGGTCGCCAACTGCCGGAATTCGAAGATCAGGAATTCTGTGACGAAGATAAATGGTAGCCCTCAAGATGGCACGGACAGTCTGAACGAGCCCCTCGATCGAGCTATACAGTGGCGTAGTTAGTAATATAAATTAAGTTGTAGATTTAAGTGTGAAATAAATTAGTAAAACCAGTAAGTTTATTTACGTTACAATTGGTGTCGGAAGTGGATTTTGAAAATAAACAGGGTCGTAGGTGGATAGTCAGAAAAATAAATTGTAGACCTTTTATACCAAAATAGACGTGGCCCGGTTTTCTCGAAGTGGACAATTGTGCGTGGGAATATAAACTGATACACTGTTCGCGTGAAACAGAAAATAGACAGTGGCCCGGTTTTCGCGAAGTGGACAATTGTGCGAAGTGGACAATTGTGCGAGGGAATATAAACTGATACACTCTTCACGTGAAACAGACAATAGACTGGTGGCCCATGGAAAAGAATTCGCGAAGTGAATTTTTAACAAACTGATAAACTTTTTCGTGTGAAACAGACTATACCTCGTCAAAGACAAAATGTGTTCAAGAAAAGTCGCCTTGCGGACTTGAAGGTAGGAATTGAAACAGGAATTGGAGGAAGGGAACTGGAAACAACGGGTAAAAGCAAGTACTCCAGGAAAGACTTGCAGAAGGACTTATACAAGAAGGTGAGGACCCTGAAACATTTTATTCAAGTTCCGGAGGTGATTTGAGTCCGATAATAGAATCCTTGAAAGAAGAGCTGCAACAAAATTCGAGGACTTTGGAAGAAAATTCTAGAAATCTGGAAGAAAGCTTCTAGAAAATTCAAAGAAGCTTGGAAGAAAATGCTAGAAATCTGGAAGAAAGCTTGAAGAAAATTCTAGAAATCTGGAAGAGAAGCTTCAAGAAAATTCTAGAAATCTGGAAGAGAAGCTTCTAGAAAATTCAAGAAGCCTGGAAGAAAATGCAAGAAGCCTGGAAGAGAAGTTCCTGGAAAACACAGAAGGCCTAAAAAGAATTGTGTGGTGTGGCTAATTTTCTAGAAGAAAGAATGGGAATACGTTGAGACAGAGATAGATCAAATTAGGGAGCAAATGAACGCGGAGGTAAGATAAAATCAAAGATGGGGTCGAGGCAGAAATGGACAAAATAAAGGAAACGATCAGTAAGCTGGAAAAACAGATTAATAGTGCGCCCTCCACAGAGATGGTTAACGAAAACGCAATGCTGGACTTGAGTTTGAACTTGGATAAAGTTCAAGAGGGTATAAAAGATGTCAAGGTCATTTCAGGAATAGGGAAGCTTTCCATGAAGCCGCCTCAGTTCGACGGAAAAACTCCATGGGCAAATTACCGCCGGCAGTTTGAAGCAGCGGCCAAAGCAAACGGATGGAATGCAGGGGAAAGAGCTGTAGCACTGACACTTGCATTACGTGGAGAAGCGACAAATATTCTACAAACTCTCACCGCCTAAGAACAGGAGGACTATGATCAGCTGATTAAACATCTAGAATTACGATATGGCCACGCCCATTTTGGAACACGTATACCACTCCCAGCTGAAAAATCGCTGCCAAAATCGGGCGAATCCTTACAAGAATTCGAAACTGACTTTTACGCTTGGTTCGTCTCGCATATCCAGCCACACCAGAAAATGTAATGGGCGACTAGCGGTTCAAGCATTCCTGGATGGACTCCGTGACCAAGAAACCAGACAAGCGTTGACACTAGCTCGTCCAACACATCTTGTAGACGCACTGGCACGCGCTTTGGAATTCGAGGCAGCGAAACAATCTTGCAAAAGCCAGAGTAAAGTCCGAATGATTGAGGAAGACTCACAGGAGCCTGCTAATTTGGAAGCTGCCATAAGGAAAGTGATGAAGGAAGTGCTGCCTGAGAAAAGACAGATAAGATGCTAGAATTGTGGCAAAATTGGACATCCGCAAGACATAAAACCAGCTCAACAGCCCAAACTAAGAGATTTAGTCAAAAAGTACCAAGACATCTTCGATACCGGACAAGGAAAAGAGGGTCGAACTAATGTGGTCCAGCACAAGATTGATACTGGAGGTGCCCGGCCGATCCGGCAATCAGCAAGAAGACTTCCTCTTGCCAAGAAAGAAGAGGCTGACAAAATAGTCAGCGATATGGGAAAAGAAGGAGTTATCGAACCATCTGACAGTCCCTGGTCCTCTCCAGTCGTACTGGTGAAAAAAAAGGATGGATCGACACGCTTCTGTGTAGACTATCGACAACTTAATAATGTCACGAAGAAGGACAGTTACCCTCTCCCGAGAATAGATGACACCCTAGACACGTTGACTGGTTCCACGATTTTCTCGACCCTTGATCTGAAGAGTGGATACTGGCAAGTAGAACTGGCTCAGGAAGATCGAGAAAAGACTGCTTTTACCATCGGCTCAGGATTGTGGCAGTTCACCGTTATGCCATTCGGGCTCTGTAATGCTCCCGCCACATTCGAAAGATTGATGGAAACAGTACTGAAGGGACTCTCATGGAACACGTGTCTTGTGTATCTCGACGACATAATTGTGGTCGGCAGATCGTTCGAGACCACGTGAAAAACTTGGAGAAGTATTCCTGCGACTGAGAACTCGGATTGAAGCTGAGCCCTAAGAAATGCCATCTGTTCCAAAAAGAAGTACGATACCACGACCACGTTGTCTCTGGGGAAGGAGTAGCAGTGGATGACCAGAAGATCAAAGCTGTTAAGGATTGGCCCATCCCAAAAGACATTCACCAACTTCGAAGTTTCCTTGGTTTATGCACATACTATCGCCGATATGTGCTGGATTCATAACATCGCTAAACCACTGACCAGGCTCACGGAGGCCAAACAAAGTTCCAGTGGTCGAAGAATGTCAAGACTCATTCAGGAAGCTGAAAGGAGCTTTGATCAACGCCGTACTGAGCTACCCCCTACCCAAAGGGAAATTCATTTTGGATACGGACGCCAGCAACGTGGGACTTGGGCTGCCCTATCTCAGATCCAGGAGGGACAGGAGAAGGTCATTGGTTATTTCAGCAAGACGCTTAGCAAACCAGAGCGCAATTACTGTGTCACCAGGCGAAGCTGTTAGCTGTTGTAAAAGGGAGCACTTCTACAAGTACGTGTATGGAAGAAGATTCCTGTTGAGACGCCATGCAGCTCTCAAATGGCTCTTACAGTTCAAAAATCCTGAGGGTCCAAGTAGCACGTTGGATCGAGAGACTCCAAGAATTCGATTTCGAGATCGAACATCGAGCGGAACTAGCCATAAGAATGCAGATGCCTTGTCGCGAAGACCATGTCCAGATGATTGCTCACATTGCCGACGAGCAGAGACAAAGAAGCAACACTTTGTAGAACCGCGGCAATGGATGACAACAGGAATGACAGCAAGATCCAAAAAGACCAAGAAAAGACCCCGACCTTGGCAGTTGTCAGCTGGAAGAAGGAATCGAAGACCATCATGGCAGGAAGTCGCAGGTTACTCGCCGGCTGTTAAGTCCTATTGGGCACAATGGAACTCTCTTATTCTGGACAATGGGATCCTGAAACGTGTGTTGGAGGCCGAGATTGGTGGGAAGACAGACGCCAAATAATTGTTCCCAGGAACAGAAGAGGAAGTGCTGCGGGAAATCCATGATGGAGTCGCTGGAGGACATCTGGGAGTGACGAAGACCCTGCAGAAAGTGAGGCAACGGTTTTACTGGGCCAATTGTCAAGCTGACGTCCAGGACTGGTGCAGAAAGTGCGCTGTATGCCCAACCAGGAAGCCATCACCGTCGCCGACGTCTTGGTGAAAGAGTGGATATGTCGCTTTGGTATTCCAATGGAGCTACACTCGGATCAGGGCAGAAATTTCGAATCCAACCTGTTCCAAGAAATATGTCTACTGCTGAACATCCGCAAGACAAGAACCACGGCCCTACATCCGCAGTCCGATGGAATGGTGGAACGGATGAACAGGACGATCAACCGCCACTTGTCCAAGGTTGTCTCTGACCATCAAAGAGACTGGGACCAGTATCTTCATTTGTTCCTGATGGCCTATCGATCCGCAGTACACGAGTCAACCGGTCAAACTCCTGCTAGTATTATAATGGGCCGAGAACTGCGACTGCCTTGTGACCTGAAGTTTGGGATACCGCCAGGACAAGACACTGGGGGGAGAGGACTACGCCCAGCAAACTTCGGCAGAGAATGGACGACATCCACGAACGAGTCGGTTGAACATCCAGAGTGCCAGCGATAAAATGAAGAAGACCTATGACATCAAGGCCGACGCTGGAGGATTTAAGGTTGATGACCTGGTTTGGCTGTACAACCCCAAACGTCGTCGTGGACTATCACCAAAGTTGCGAACTCGTGGGAAGGCCGTATAAAATCGTGAAAAGGATAAAGCGACCTTGTGTACCGAATCCATAAGCCACCTCGAGGAAACCAAGGGTCGTCCATTTCAACAGGTTGGCCCCTTACGCTGGAAACCATGACCAAGTTCGCACCCTCAAGCCACCGGAGGATGATATGACGTTCGAGAAGTTTATGTCCTTGTATTCGAACAGGCAGAAAGTTCTACATAGGGTTACTAGAGAGGAGTCACGAGACCTTTTCGAGGTGCCTGCTGACTACGCACTAGCGCACTGTGTGGCAGAAGATCTTCGAATGTCCAGGGGCATCGCCGTAGTGTTCTCCAAGAAATTTGGTCAACTCCAAACACTGCGGGAGCAGAATCCAGAAGTTGGTGGGGTGCTACAGTTGAAGAAAGGCCAGAAACATCTACTACCTAGTTACCAAGAGGCATTCCCAAGATAAACCGTCCTATGAAGAATGTCTGGAAGAGTCTCCCAAACTAAGAGATACTATGGTGGACCAGAATCTGGTGGATCTAGCAATTCAAAATTGTCCTGTGGTATTAATGGGTTGGACTGGAGAGTCATAGAAGTATGCTGGAGGCGATATTCAGATCCAGCAGCGTCAAGATTTTGGTTTGCTGTAACCCTCTTCCACGACCGATCATGAAGACCGTGGAGTGTTACTTCCATCAAACTTCACGGTGCAGATATGGGGAGTCATGCAGATATCGTCACACTCCAAGGATGAAATTTCGGGACGAAATGTCTTTAAGAAGGGGGCAATGTAACGAACCTAGGCCGGACCTGTCGCCTCGCGCGTTGCCGTCGACAGCGATGGCGTCCTCCACGGAGATGTTCGCGAACAGTCCCGTCGCTCTGCCGCAGAGAGCAACGGTCGATATTGGAAACGGTTTGGGAAAATGCTGGTCGCCAACTGCCGGAATTCGAAAGATCAGGGAATTCTGTGACGAAGATAAATAGGTAGCCCTCAAGATGGCACGGACAGTCTGAACGAGCCCATACGATCGAGCTATACAGTGGCGTAGTTAGTAATATTAATTAAGTTGTAGATTTAAGTGTGAAATAAATTAGTAAAACCAAGTTAAGTTTATTTACGTTACAGTCTCCTATCGCTTATATATATTGGAAGCTTGCACTTACATCTATAAGAATAAACATAAGTTTGCAATAGATAACATTCACTGTTATAACACCCGTCACAGAAATCTCTTACAACCTGATTATCATCGCACATCACTGTACCAAAGAAACTTCTATTGTACTGGTTGTAAGTTTTACAATATACTTGATATACATATAGAATCATCCCCCAATGTTCATATTTTCGGATCAAAGCTAACAAAATTCCTAATCAGAAAGTGTTGTTACTTATTAGATGATTTCTTTTTGTGATAATATATATTTTTTTTAACGTGTGTGAACTATTTAGTTAGTATTTTTATATATACATGTAATTGTTAACTTATCCTTTCCCAATGTAACTGTAATTTTGACGTTTTGATTCATTTATGTAACCTGTGTGCATTTAAATGATGAAATAAATAAATATTATTATTATTATCCTATCGTATCCTATCGTATCCTATCGTATCCTATCGTATCGTTTCCTTTCGTATCCTATCGTATCCTATTGTATCCTATCGTATCCTATCATATCGTTTCGTATCGTTTTGTTTCGTTTCGTTCCGTTTCGTTAAAACTTACCTGAGTTTTTTTTTCACTATAGTTCTTTTCCTTAAAAAACAACTATATTCCCGGCTACGGAAGGCCGAACAGCTATATTCCCGGCTACGGATGGCCAAACAGCTATATTCCCGGCTACGGATGGCCAAACAGCTATATTCCCCGCTACGGATGGCATACATCTATTGTCACTCTTCGAGGATGATTGAGGAGTATCCTTATCTGTTCGGTTCTGTTACCTGAAAAAATGTGAAATTTTAAGTAAGTAGTTTTAAGTTAACATTATACCCAATTAGGATAGGGACCAAATACTGTTAACCCTCTGGGGTGATTTGGAAATGAAGTGCCATATAAGATGTATGATGCTGTTGAAATAAAAGTAAAAAAAAGCCTCTTTTAAGGCGTTGGTGGTTGTGTTGGTGATAAATATGGTTGGTACATTTGTTAGGCGTCCTTTTTGGAGGGGGTCGTGTCGTGAAATGCCGCATTTGGCCCATTTCAGCAAATTAATGTTGAATATTATTTTTCATAAAATATATTTTGTATAATTCGAAAAAAAGTTCGAATGAAATCTAGAGTGAAAACACTCGAAATAAAGTATTGTAATTGAGAATTGCAGGGTTACGCCCCTTTTGAAATTCCAACCATGAACCGCCTCGTCTCGGTCTCGTATCGTATGGTATCGTATCCTATCGTATCGTATTCTATCGTATCGTATCCTTTCGTATGCAATCGTATCGTATCGTTTTGTATCGTCTCGTTTCCTTTCGTATCGTATCCTATCGTATCCTATCGTATCCTATCGTATCCTATCGTATCCTATCGTATCCTATCGTATCCATCGTATAGTATCGTTTCGTATCGTCTCGTTTCCTTTCGTTTCCTTTCGTATCGTATCCTATCGAATCCTATCGTATCCCATCATATCCTATCGTATCCTATCGTATCCTATCGTTCATATATACTGGAAGCTTGCACTTACATCTATGAGAATGAACATAAGTTTGCAATAGATAACACTCCGTTATAACCTCGTCACAGAAATCTCTTACAACCTGATTATCATCGCACATCGCTGTACCAAAGAAACTTCTATTGTACTGGTTGTGAGTTTTACAATTACTTGATACATACATCTAATGAGAATGAAATGTTCATATTTTCAAATCAAAGCTAACAAAATTCCTAATCAGAAAGTGTTGTTACTTATTAGATGATATCTTTTGGTGATAATATATATTTTTTTAACGTGTGTGAACTATTTAGTTAGTATTTATATATATACATGTAATTGTTAACTTATCCTTTCCCAATGTAACTGTAATTTAGACTTTTTTAATCATTTATGTAACCTGTGTGCATTTAAATGATGAAATAAATGAATATTATTATTATTATTATTATTATTATTATCCTATCTATCCTATCGTATCGTATAGTATCGTTTCCTTTCGTTTCCTTTCGTTTTGTATCGTTTCGTATCGTATCCTATCATCTCGTTTCGTATCGTTTTGGTTCGTTTCGTTTCGTTCTGTTCCATTTCGTTAAAACTTACCTAGGTTTTTTTTTCACTATAGTTCGTTTGCCTTAAAAAACAACTATATTCCCGGCTACGGAAGGCCGAACAGCTATATTCCCGGCTACGGATGGCCAAACAGCTATATTCCCGGCTACGGATGGCCAAACAGCTATATTCCCCGCTACAGATGGCATACATCTATTGTCACTTTTCGAGGATGATTGAGATTGATTGAGGAGTATCCTTATCTGTTCGGTTCTGTTACCTGAAAAAATTTGAAATTTTAAGAAGTAGTTTTAAGTTAACATTATACCCAATTAGGATAGGGACCAATTACTGTTAACCCTCTGGGGTATTTGGGCATGAAGTGCCAAATAAGATGTATGATGCTGTTGAAATAAAGTGAAAAAAAAACCTCTTTTAAGGCGTTGGTGGTTGTGTTGGTGATAAATATGGTTGGTACATTTGTTAGGCGTCCTTTTTGGAGGGGGTCATGTCGTGAAATGCCACATTTGGCCCATTTCAGCAAAATAATGTTAAATATTATTTTTCATAAAATATATTTTGTATAATTCGAAAAAAAGTTCGAATGAAATCTAGAGTGAAAACACTCGAAATAAAGTATTGTAATTGAGAATTGCAGGGTTACGCCCCTTTTGAAATTCCGACCAATGGCAAGCAGCCTCGTCTCGGTCTCGTATCCGTATCGTATATGTATCGCATCGCATCGCACCGCACCGTACCGTACCGTATCGTATCCTATCGTATCCTATCGTATCGTATTCTATCGTATTGTATCGTATCCTATCGTATCCTATCGTATCCTATCGTATCGTTTCGTATCGTCTCGTTTCCTTCTATCGTATCTTCGTATCCTATCGTATCGTTTCGTATCGTATCGTTTCGTATCGTATCGTTTCGTATCTCTCGTTTCGTTTCCTTTCGTTTCCTTTCGTTTCCTTTTGTTTCCTTTCGTATCATAATCCTATTGAATCCTATCGTATCCTATCGTATCCATCGTATCCTATCGTATCCTATCGTTTATATATACTGGAAGCTTGCACTTACATCTATAAGAATAAACATAAGTTTGCAATAGATAACACTCACTGTTATAACACCCGTCACAGAAATCTCTTACAACCTGATTATCATCGCACATCGCTGTACCAAAGAAACTTCTATTGTACTGGTTGTAAGTTTTACAATATACTTGATATACATATAAAATCATCCCCCAATGTTCATATTTTCAAATCAAAGCTAACAAAATTCCTAATCAGAAAGTGTTGTTTCTTATTAGATGATTTCTTTTTGTGATAATATATATTTTTTTTAACGTGTGTGAACTATTTAGTTAGTATTTTTATATATACATGTAATTGTTAACTTATCCTTTCCCAATTAACTGTAATTTTGACGTTTTATCATTTATGTAACCTGTGTGCATTTAAATGATGAAATAAATAAATATTATTATTATTATCATTATCCTATCGTATCCATCATATCGTTTCTTCGTTTCCTTTCGTTTTGTATCGTTTCGTATCTTCCTATCGTATCCTATCGTATCCTATCATATCGTTTCGTATCGTTTTGTTTCGTTTCGATCCGTTTCATTAAAACTTACCCAAGTTTTGTTTTCATTATAACTTGTTTTCCTTAAAAAACAACTATATTCCCGGCTACGGAAGGCCGAACAGCTATATTCCCAGCTACGGATGGCCAAACAGCTATATTCCAGGCTACGGATGGCCAAACAGCTATATTCCCCGCTACGGATGGCATACATCTATTGTCACTCTTCGAGGATGATTGAGATTGATTGAGGAGTATCCCTTTTCTGTTCGGTTCTGTTACCTGAAAAATTTGAAATTTTAAGTGAAGTAGTTTTAAGTTAACATTATATCCAATTGGGATAGGGACCAATTATTGTTCGCTCCTCTGGGGTATTTGGGCATGATGTGCCATATAAGATGTATGATGCTCTTGAAATAAAGTGAAAAAAAAGCCACTTTTAAGGCGTTGGTGGTTGTGTTGGTGATAAATATAGTTGGTACATTCGTTAAGCGTCCTTTTTGGAGGGGGTCGTGTCGTGAAATCCCGCATTTGGCCCATTTCAGCAAATTAATGTTAAATATTATTTTTCATAAAATATATTTTGTATAATTCGAAAAAAAGTTCGAATGAAATCTAGAGTGAAAACACTCGAAATAAAGTATTGTAATTGCGAATTGCAGAGTTACGCCCCTTTTGAAATTCCGACCAATGCGAGCCGCCTCGTCTCGTCTTGTATCATATCATATCGTATCCTATCGTATCCTATCGTATCCTATCGTATCGTATCGTATCGTCTCGTTTCCTATCATATCTTCCTGTATCCTATCGTATCCTATCGTATCGTATTGTTTCGTATGTCTCGTTTCGTTTCATTTCGTTTCCTTTCGTTTCCTTTCGTTTCGTATCGTTTCGTATCCTATCGTATCCTATCATATCGTTTTTTTCGTTTTCCGTTTCGTTAAAACTTACAAGTTTCTTTTTACTAATCGTTTCGTATCCTATCGTATCCTATCTATCGTTTTGTTTCGTTTTTTTCGTTTCCTTTTTTTCAGCTATATTCCTGCTACAGATGGCCAAACAGCTATAATCCGGCTACGGATGGCCAAACAGCTATATTCCGGCTACGGATTGCATACATCTATTGTTACTCTTCGAGGATGATTGAGATTGATTGAGGAGTATCCTTATCTGTTCGGTTCTGTAACCTGAAAGAATTTGAAATTTTAAATAAGTAGTTTTAAGTTAACATTATACCCAATTAGGATAGGGACCAATTACTGTTAACCCTCTGGGGTATTTGGGCATGAAGTGCCATATAAGATGTATGATGCTGTTGAAATAAAGTGAAAAAAAAAGCCACTTTCAAGGCGTTGGTGGTTGTGTTGGTGATAAATATGGTTGGTACATTCGTTAAGCGTCCTTTTTGGAGGGGGTCGTGTCGTGAAATGCCGCATTTGGCCCATCTCAGCAAATTAATGTTAAATATTATTTTTCATGAAATATATTTTGAACGATTCGAAAAAAAGTTCGAATGAAATCTAGAGTGAAAACACTCGAAATAAAGTATTGTAATTGCGAATTGCAGGGTTACGCCCCTTTTGAAATTCCGACCAATAACGAGCCGCTTTGTCTCGTTTTGTCTCGTATTATATCGTATCGTATCGTATCGTATCATCGAATCATATCGTATCGTAACCTATCGTATCGTATCCTATGTATCCTTGTATCCTATCGTATCCTATCGTATCGTATCGTTTCGTATCGTTTCCTTTCGTATCTTATCCTATAGTATCCTATCGTATCCTATCGTATCGTATTGTTTCGTATCGTCTCGTTTGTTTCTTTCGTTTCCTTTCGTTTCCTTTCGTTTCGTATCGTATCTTCGTATCCTATCATATCGTTTTGTTTCTTTCGTTTTTCGTTCCGTTTCGTTAAAATTTCCTAAGTTTCTTTTTCACTATAGTTCGTTTTTCTTAAAAAACAACTATATTCCCGGCTACGGGAGGCCAAACAGCTATATTCCTGGCTACGGATGGCCAAACAGCTATATTTCCGGCTTCGGATGGCCAAACAGCTATATTCCCGGCTACGGATGAAATACGGATGGCATACATCTATTGTTACTCTTCGAGGATGATTGAGATTGATTGAGGAGTATCCTTATCTGTTCGGTTCTGTTACCTGAAAAAATTTGAAATTTTAAGTAAGTAGTTTTAAGTTAACATTATACCCAATTAGGATAGGGACCAATTACTGTTAACCCTCTGGGGTATTTGGGCATGAAGTGCCATATAAGATGTATGATGCTGTTGAAATAAAGTGAAAAAAAAAGCCTCTTTTAAGGCGTTGGTGGTTGTGTTGGTGATAAATATGGTTGGTACATTTGTTAAGCGTCCTTTTTGGAGGGGGTCGTGTCGTGAAATGCCGCATTTGGCCCATTTCAGCAAATTAATGTTGAATATTATTTTTTATAAAATATATTTTGAATGATTTGAAAAAAAGTTCGAATGAAATCTAGAGTGAAAACACTCGAAATAAAGTATTGTAATTGCGAATTGCAGGGTTACGCCCCTTTTGAAATTCCGACCAATAACGAGCCGCCTCGTCTCGTTTCGTCTCGTATCATATCGTATCATCGAATCATATCGTATCGTAACCTATCTATCGTATCGTATCGTATCCTATCGTATCCTATCGTATCGTATCGTTTCCTTTCGTATCTTATCCTATAGTATCCTATCGTATCCTATCGTATCCTTTCGTATCCTATCGTATCGTATTGTTTCGTATCGTCTCGTTTCGTTTCATTTCGTTTCCTTTCGTTTCCTTCCGTTTCCTTTTCGTTTCGTATCGTTTCGTATCCTATCGTATCCTATCGTATCCTATCGTATCCTATCGTATCCTATCGTATCCTATCATATCGTTTTGTTTCGTTTTGTTTCGTTCCGTTTCGTTAAAACTTACCCAAGTTTCTTTTTCACTATAGTTCGTTTTTCTTAAAAAACAACTATATGCCCGGCTACGGAAGGCCAAACAGCTATATTCCCGGCTACGGATGGCCAAACAGCTATATTCCCGGCTACGGATGGCCAAACAGCTATATTCCCGGCTACGGATGGCATACATCTATTGTTACTCTTCGAGGATGAGTGAGATTGATTGAGGAGTATCCTTATCTGTTCGGTTCTGTTACCTGAAAAAATTTGAAATTTTAAGTAAGTAGTTTTAAGTCAACATTATACCCAATTAGGATAGGGACCAATTACTGTCAACCCTCTGGGGTATTTGGGCATGAAGTGCCATATAAGATGTATGATGCTGTTGAAATAAAGTGAAAAAAAAACCTCTTTTAAGGCGTTGGTGGTTGTGTTGGTGATAAATATGGTTGGTACATTTGTTAAGCGTCCTTTTTGGAGGGGGTCGTGTCGTGAAATCCCGCATTTGGCCCATTTCAGCAAATTAATGTTGAATATTATTTTTCATAAAATATATTTTGTATAATTCGAAAAAAAGTTCGAATGAAATCTAGAGTGAAAACACTCGAAATAAAGTATTGTAATTGAGAATTGCAGGGTTACGCCCCTTTTGAAATTCCGACCAATGGCGAGCCGCCTCGTCTCGGTCTCGTATCGTATCCGTATCGCATCCGTATCGCATCGCATCCCATCGCAACGTATCGTATCGTATCGTATCGCTATCGTATCCTATCGTATCGTATTCTATCGTTTGTATCGTATCTTATCGTATCGTTTCGTATCGTCTCGTTTCTTTCGTATTGTATCCTATCGTATCCTATCGTATCGTATCGTATCGTATCGTTCGTTTCCTTTCGTTTCCTTTCGTATCCTATTGAATCCTATCGTATCCTATCGTTTATATATACTGGAAGCTTGCACTTACATCTATAAGAATAAACATAAGTTTGCAATAGATAACACTCACTGTTATAACACCCGTCACAGAAATCTCTTACAACCTGATTATCATCGCACATCGCTGTACCAAAGAAACTTCTATTGTACTGGTTGTAAGTTTTACAATATACTTGATATACATATAGAATCATCCCCCAATGTTCATATTTTCAAATCAAAGCTAACAAAATTCCTAATCAGAAAGTGTTGTTACTTATTAGATGAATTCTTTTGTGATAATATATATTTTTTTAACGTGTGTGAACTATTTAGTTAGTATTTTTATATATACATGTAATTGTTAACTTATCCTTTCCCAATGTAACTGTAATTTTGACGTTTTTAATCATTTATGTAACCTGTGTGCATTTAAATGATGAAATAAATAAATATTATTATTATTATTATTATCCTATCGTATCCTATCGTATCGTATCGTTTCCTTTCGTTTTGTATCGTTTCGTATCGTATCCTATCGTATCCTATGTATCCTATCGTATCCTATCGTATCCTATCATATCGTTTCGTATCGTTTTGTTTCGTTTCGTTCCGTTTCGTTAAAACTTACCTAAGTTTTTTTTTCACTATAGTTCGTTTTCTTTAAAAAACAACTATATTCCCGGCTACGGAAGGCCGAACAGCTATATTCCCGGCTACGGATGGCCAAACAGCTATATTCCCGGCTACGGATGGCCAAACAGCTATATTCCCCGCTACAGATGACATACATCTATTGTCACTCTTCGAGGATGATTGAGATTGATTGAGTTTTTTTTTCACTATAGTTCGTTTTTCTTAAAAAACAACTATATTTCCGGCTACGGAAGGCCAAACAGCTATATTCCCGGCTACGGATGACCAAACAGCTATATTCCCGGCTACGGATGGCCAAACAGCTATATTCCCAGCTATGGATGGCCAAACAGCTATATTCCCGGCTACGGATGGCATACATCTATTGTTACTCTTCGAGGCTGATTGAGATTGATTGGGGAGTATCTGTTCAAGATTCTTTCTTTTTTGAACCCACGGACATTCAGGAAATAAAATTAATTTTCAGAGAAATAAAAAACAAAGTTTCTTCTGGGTGGGATGATCTTTCTCTCAGAATAATTGATAAATTGCCGGATGGTGCAATACAAATTTTGGCAGAGGCAATTAATATTTCATTCTCCCAAGGATCATTTCCTGCCTGTTTAAAAATTGCCACAGTAATTCCATTATATAAAGGAGGAGATCATGATGTCCCTGCCAATTTTAGACCGATATCCCTGTTACCAATCCTATCAAAAATAATAGAAAAACTGGTGAAAATAAGGGTATCATCCTTCCTGATCAAGTTTAACATACTAAGTTCCAATCAGTTTGGCTTCCAATCCTCAAAAAGCACAAATGTTGCAATTTTTTCCTTTCTAGAAAATCTTTACCTTAATCTGAATGATAGAGAGGCAGCTGCGGCAGTTTTTTGTGACTTATCTAAGGCGTTTGACTGCGTAAATCACAGAATACTGCTGAAAAAACTTGAAATATAGGGATTCAGAGGCAATGCATTGTCTTGGTTTAGATCTTACTTAACTGAACGTCGCCAAAATGTCTCACTTAATGGAATTGAATCCAATGAATGTGCTGTCAACTCTGGTGTCCCACAGGGCTCGGTTCTGGGACCTCTGTTATTCTTGTTGTATGTCAACGATCTGAATCAGTTGGACATCCAGGGTAAATTAACAATGTTTGCGGATGACACCACTATCCTATGGCATGATAAATCAATTACCGATCTATTCGATCACATCAGTGTGGATGTAATAAGGGTGAAAGAATGGTGCGATGCAAATCTCCTATCATTCAATGTCAACAAAACGAATATCGTATCATTCAGATGTAACATCAGGGAGGTTTCATTAGATGATGGAATAATTAGCAATGCCGCGGAAAATAAGATTTTGGGATTACTTATTGATGAAAAGTTAAGATTCGAAAGCCATATCAACAAGTTGTGCAAAAGATTAGCATCGGGTTGCTTTGCCGTACGTAGTGTTTCTCACGAACTGGATATTGCTAATGCTAGGAAGGTTTATTTTTCATTAGTAGAGTCACATCTACGCTATGGCATATGCTTTTGGGGTATATGTTCGCATCAACTGTTTGAAAGCGTCTTTACCCTCCAAAAAAGAGCCATTAGATGTTTATGTAAAGCCAAATGCCGCGATTCATGTAGACCATTGTTTTTAGAGCAAAGGATTTAAACACTGGCAGGTCTTTTCATTTTAGAGACAGTATGTCTAATTCACAAGAAATACAGAAATGAAATAAACAACTCTTCAGTATATAATACACGTTTAAGACACCATATTGCTCTACCCGTCCCTACGTCAGCTCTTACTCAAAATTCCCTTATTTACAAGAGCAAAAAATTATTTAATCACCTACCCAGCAATTTAAAAGAAATACAAAGTGTATTTAGATTCCGAAAAGAAGTGAAAGAGTTCTTGGTTGTGAGGGCCTATTATACTACAGAGGAATTTTACGAAGATCAATTTAACTTAGACTGTAATTAATGTGATCAAGTAAGATGCAACCTTTTAGATTTTCCATTTTATTTTTAAATCATTAGTTAATGTCGACCCTAATCTTTTATTTGTATTATTTATTTACCATCTTGTGTATTGTCAAAAAACTGTTGTTAACGTTTGTGTGTATATTGGCACTATTAACTTTTTGCCTTTTTACCTTTGTACCTTTTACCTTTTAAATTTAGGATTCCAGACTTTGTCAATGAGATGTATCTATCTTCGGACAATAAAGTATATTTGATTGATTGATTGATTGATATCCTTATCTGTTCGGTTCTGTTACGTGGAAAAATTTGAAATTTTAAGTAAGTAGTTTTAAGTTAACATTATACCCAATTAGGATAGGGACCAATTACTGTTAGCCCTCTGGGGTATTTGGGCATGAAGTGTCATATAAGATGTATGATGCTGTTGAAATAAAGTGAAAAAAAAGCCTCTTTTAAGGCGTTGGTGGTTGTGTTGGTGATAAATATGGTTGGTACATTTGTTAAGCGTCCTTTTTGGAGGGGGTCGTGTCGTGAAATGCCACATTTGGCCCATTTCAGAAAATTAATGTTAAATATTATTTTTCATAAAATATATTTTGTATAATTTGAAAAAAAGTTCGAATGAAATCTAGAGTGAAAACACTCGAAATAAAGTATTGTAATTGAGAATTGCAGGGTTACGCCCTTTTGAAATTCCGACCAATGGCGAACCGCCTCGTCTCGGTCTCGTATCGTATGGGAGAGAGAGAGAGAGAGAAATATACTTTATTGTCCAAGAAAAAACCTTCTTATTGACAAAGCTTCTTAAAATCTAAATTGTATAACACTTTAAAAAATATAACACTTTAAAAAATACAGACACAAGTGACAGAAAGCCTAAGAAAAAAGAAAAATATACACAGAGACATAATTTAAAAGTAGGATCACATGTCGTTACGATAAAATATAAAAATAAAATTTCAGTTTAGATAATAAATATATGGGAGGGTATATTATAAAGGTATATTAAAATAATAAAGGTATATTAAAATAATAATCACAACAGAGCTTCATTGTAGTATTCCTCGAGATTGTAATGAGCTTTTGTTACAAGGGCTTCTTTAACAAGGTATCTGAACTTTATATAATTTCTTTCCTTTCTAATTTCGTAGGGTATGTGGTTGTATAGCTTTTTACTTTCATAAATCAAAGAATCCTTAGTCAGACTTGATTTTGGAATGGGGAGCGGTACTTTATATTCAGCTGCTTGTCTGGTTGAGTAATTTGCTTGTATCGGTGCTTTTAATGTAATGTATTTTTTGTGAATCAGACAAACAGATTCCAAAATGAAAATACAAGTAACTGTGAGAATTTTTTCTCTCACGAACAATGGTTTACATGACTCACGTACACCCACCTTACATAGAAGTCTAATTGCTCACTTTTGTAAAACAAAAACTGAGTGAAAGAGTTGTTGACTGCAATATCCCCAGAATGCAACACCATATCTCAAGTGAGACTCTATCAGTGAATGATAAACCATTTTTGTTGTAGATGAGCTTAGTTCATTCGATATAATTCGGAGTGCATAGCATCCTGATGCTAATTTTTTTGTTAATACTGAAATGTGATGGTCAAATTTCAGTTTATTATCAATATACATTCCTAAGAATTTTGTTTGGTTTTTATTTTCCAGGATATCTCCGTTCAATTGTAATTTTCAATTTTAGAAGCGAAGGTGAGTAAATTTGTTTTTTTGATATTGAAGCACAAGAAGTTTGCGTCACACCATTGTTTCACAACCTCCAGATCCTTTGTAATAGTTTCTTTCATATCTAAAGAGTTTTTCCCATGCCAAAGAAGCGTGGTGTCGTCAGCAAAGATTGTAAACTTCCCTTTAATCGAGAGAGTAACTAAGTCATTTAAGTATAACAAAAAAAGGATTGGGCCCAGGACTGATCCTTGTGGCACACCCCATATGATATCTTTGGTGTGTGACAGTTTTCCATTTGAACTTACTAATTGTTTTCTATCGCTCAAGTAGGACCTAAACCAGTCATTACTCACTCCTTTAAAACCATAGCAGTGCAATTTTTGCAAGAGAAGTTCATGATTTACACAATCAAAGGCCTTGGAGAAGTCGCAGAACACTGCGGCTACGGCTTCCCCATTATTGAGATGAGTGTAAACATGTTCAAGGAAGGCAAAGATGGCATCATTTGTGCCTTTTGCCTTCTGAAAGCCGAATTGTGAGTTGGTTAATATATCATAGCTATGGAGAAAAGTTAATGTCCTTTTTTTTACCAGTTTTTCTATAATTTTAGAGATTGTTGAGAGAATAGAAATTGGTCTAAAGTTACTCGGATCTTCTGAGTTACCACCTTTGAAAAGAGGGATTACGAGGCTGTTTTAGGCACTGCGGAAATTTTCCATGGGCAAAAGATTTATTTATGGCCATGACTAGTGCATTTAAAGCGGAATCAGGAAGGTTATTCAAAATTTTTACAGAAATTTCGTCTATGCCTGATGAATTTTTGTTTTTTAATTCTTGCAAGGTTTCTTTCAACTCCAATAAATTTGTATCTTCAATATGAAATACATTGTGAAGATTTAAATTTTGTAAGTAATCCATTGGATTTGACGTAGGTACGATGGTTGTTGTTAATTTTTGAGCAATTGAGCAGTAAAAATCATTGAGGGTTTCGGGATTTATACTGTGTTGTTCTGGAAGGGAGTTTGATTTACCTCTCAGACTATTTACTATGGCCCAGTTTTCTTTGATTTTATTATCAGCTTTGTTTATTCTGTTCTTGTAATGAATTTCTTTTGCCTGTTTAATTACGCGTCTGTAAATACCGCGGTACTTGTTGAAGTAAGGTATTAAAAATGTATCGGAAAAATATTTCCGTATTAAGTGAGTGATCTCAAGTTGTTTGCAGAGATTTTTATGCCTTGAGTGATCCATGGTTTTCTATTTTTTAATTTTATTTTCCGTTTGGGAAAGCATTCCTCAAAAACACTGGTTACTAATTCTTGAAAGGCACCTATAGAATCTACAATCGACATAATATCTCCCCATGCTATTTGATCACATTTATGTTTGAAATTATCAAAGTTTCAAAGTTTTTTGAGCTGTAAATTCTACCAAATTTGAAGTTATTTTTTGGATTTATACAATGAATAGGAAATGTTAGAATGATAGCTTCATGATCCGAGAACCGGCCGGAGATACTTCGCAAGTCAGATTGTTTTCATCCAGGTATCGTATGGTATCGTATGGTATCGTATCGTATCCTATCGTATCGTATCGTTTCGTATCGTCTCGTTTCCTTTCGTTTCCTTTCGTATCGTATCCTATCGTATCCTATCGTATCCCATCGTATCCTATCGTATCGTTTCGTATCGTCTCGTTTCCTTTCGTTTCCTTTCGTTTCGTATCCTATCGAATCCTATCGTATCCATCGTATCCTATCGTATCCTATCGTTTATATATACTGGAAGCTTGCACTTACATCTATGAGAATGAACATAAGTTTGCAATAGATAACACTCACTGTTATAACACCCGTCACAGAAATCTCTTACAACCTGATTATCATCGCACATCGCTGTACCAAAGAAACTTCTATTGTACTGGTTGTAAGTTTTACAATATACTTGATATACATATAAAATCATCCCCCAATGTTCATATTTTCAAATCAAAGCTAACAAAATTCCTAATCAGAAAGTGTTGTTACTCATTAGATGATTTCTTTTGGTGATAATATATATTTTTTTAACGTGTGTGAACTATTGAGTTAGTATTTTTATATATACATGTAATTGTTAACTTATCCTTTCCCAATGTAACTGTAATTTGACGTTTTTAATCATTTATGTAACCTGTGTGCATTTAAATGATAAAATAAATAAATATTATTATTATTATTATTATCCTATCGTATCCCTTCTTTCCTTTTTTTGACGTTTTTAATCATTTATGTATCTTTTTCGTTTCGATCCGTTTCGTTAAAACTTACTCAAGTTTTTTTTTCACTATAGTTCGTTTTCCCTAAAAAGCAACTATATTCCCGGCTACGGAAGGCCGAACAGCTATATTCCCGGCTACAGATGGCCAAACAGCTATATTCCCAGCTACGGATGGCCAAACAGCTATATTCCCCGCTACGGATGGCATACATCTATTGTCACTCTTCGAGGATGATTGAGATTGATTGAGGAGTATCCTTATCTGTTCGGTTCTGTTACCTGAAAAAATTTGAAATTTTAAGTAAGTAGTTTTAAGTTAACATTATACCCAATTAGGATAGGGACCAATTACTGTTAACCCTCTGGGGTATTTGGGCATGAAGTGCCATATAAGATGTATGATGCTGTTGAAATAAAGTGAAAAAAAAGCCTCTTTTAAGGCGTTGGTGGTTGTGTTGGTGATAAATATGGTTGGTACATTTGTTAGGCGTCCTTTTTGGAGGGGGTCGTGTCGTGAAATGCCGCATTTGGCCCATTTCAGCAAATTAATGTTAAATATTATTTTTCATAAAATATATTCTGTATAATTCGAAAAAAAGTTCGAATGAAATCTAGAGTGAAAACACTCGAAATAAAGTATTGTAATTGAGAATTGCAGGGTTACGCCACTTTTGAAATTCCGACCAATGGCGAGCCGCCTCTTCTCGGTCTCGTATCGTATCCGTATCGCATCGTATCGTATTGTATCGTATCGTACCGCATCGGCCGTATCGTATCGTATTCATCGTATCGTATGTATCGTAATCCTATCGTATCGTATTCTATCGTATTGTATCGTATCCTATTGTATCGTTTCGTATCGTCTCGTTTCGTATCGTATCGTCTCGTTTCGTTTCCTTTCGTATCGTATCCTATCGTATCCTATCGTATCGTTTCGTATCGTTTCGTATCGTATCGTCTCGTTTCCTTTCGTTTCCTTTCGTATCGTATCCTATTGAATCCTATCGTATCCTATTGTATCCTATCGTATCTTATCGTTTATATATACTGGAAGCTTGCACTCACATCTATAAGAATAAACATACGTTTGCAATAGATAACACTCACTGTTATAACACCCGTCACGAAATCTCTTACAACCTGATTATCATCGCACATCGCTGTACAAAGAAACTTCTATTGTACTGGTTGTAAGTCCACAATATACTTGATATACATATAAAATCATCCTTCAATGTTCATATTTTCAAATCAAAGCTAACAAATTCCTAATCAGAAAGTGTTGTTACTTATTAGATGATTTCTTTTGGTGATAATATATATTTTTTTAACGTGTGTGAACTATTTAGTTAGTATTTTTATATATACATGTAATTGTTAACTTATCCTTTCCCAATGTAACTGTAATTTTGACGTTTTTAATCATTTATGTAACCTGTGTGCATTTAAATGATGAAATAAATAAATATTATTATTATTATTATCCTATCGTATCCTATCGTATCGTTTCCTTTCGTTTCCTTTCGTTTTGTATCGTTTCATTAAAACTTACCTAGGTTTCTTTTTCACTATAGCTTGTTTTCCTTAAAAAACAACTATATTCCCGGCTCGGAAGGCCGAACAGCTATATTCCCAGCTACGGATGGCCAAACAGCTATTTTCCCGGCTACGGATGGCCAAACAGCTATATTCCCCGCTACGGATGGCATACATCTATTGTCACTCTTCGAGGATGATTAAGATTGATTGAGGAGTATCCTTATCTGTTCGGTTCTGTTACCTGAAAAAATTTGAAATTTTAAGTAAGTAGTTTTAAGTTAACATTATACCCAATTAGGATAGGGACCAATTACTGTTAACCTCTGGGGTATTTGGGCATGAAGTGCCATATAAGATGTATGATGCTGTTGCAATAAAGTGAAAAAAAAGCCACTTTTAAGGCGTTGGTTGGTGGATTATTGCGCCTTTGAGGTTGTGTTGTGAAATCCGCATTTGGCCCATTTCGCAAATTAATGTAAATATTATTTTTCTAAAATAATTTGATAATTCGAAAAAGTTCAATAATCTAGATGAAAACACAAATAAAGTATTTAATGTGAATTGAGTTACTGAAAATTCCGAAAAGCGTATGCTCGGTTTCGCCTCGTTGATTCCGACCATCGTGCGTATTCTCGTATTGTATCCTATCGATCCATCGTATCGTATCGTTCATCATCTCCCTTTGTTCCTTTCGTATCTCATCGTATCCCATCGTATCCTTCATATCGTTATATCGTCTCGTTCCTTTTGTTTCCTTTCGTTTGTATCTTATCGAACTATCGTATCTCATCGATCCATGTATCCTATCGTATCCTATCGTATCCTATCGTTTATATATCTGAAGCTTGCATTACATCTATGAGAATGAACATAAGTTTGCAAGATAACACTCACTGTTATAACACCGTCACAGAAATCTCTTAAACCTGATTATCAGCACATCGCGTACCAAAGAAACTTCTATTGTACTGGTTGAAAGTTTTACAATATACTTGATATACATATAAAATCATCCCCAATGTTCATATTTAACAAAGCTAACAAAATTCCTAATCAGAAAGTGTTGTTACTCATTAGATGATTTCTTTTGTGATATAATATATTTTTTTAACGTAGTGAACTATTGAGTTAGTATTTTCATATATACATGTAATTGTTAACTTATCCTTTCCCAATGTAACTGTAATTTTGACGTTTTTAATCATTTATGTAACCTTGTGCATTTAAATGATGAAATAAATTATTATTATTATTATTAGCCTATCGTATCCTATCTGTATCGTTTCCTTTGTTCTTTTCGTTTTGTATCGTTTCGTATCGTATCCTATCGTATCCTTCATCATCTATCGTTATATCAGTTTTGTTTCCTTAACCGTTTCGTTAAAACTTACCTAAGTTTTTTTCACTATAGTTCGTTTTCCTTAAAACAACTATTTTCCTCTAGAAGGCCGAACAGCTATATTCCCGCTACGGATGGACAACAGCTATATTCCGGCTACGGATGGCCAAACAGCTATATTCCCGCTACGGATGGCATACATCTATTGTCACTCTTCGAGAATGATTGAGATTGATTGAGGAGTATCCTTATCTGTTCGGTTCTGTTACCTGAAAAAATTTGAAATTTTAAGTAAGTAGTTTTAAGTTAACATTATACCCAATTAGGATAGGGACCAATTACTGTTAACCCTCTGGGGTATTTGGGCATGAAGTGCCATATAAGATGTATGATGCTGTTAAAATAAAGTGAAAAAAAAACCTCTTTTAAGGCGTTGGTGGTTGTGTTGGTGATAAATATGGTTGGTACATTTGTTAAGCGTCCTTTTTGGAGGGGGTCGTGTCGTGAAATGCCGCATTTGGCCCATTTCAGCAAATTAATGTTAAATATTATTTTTCATAAAATATATTTTGTATAATTTGAAAAAAAGTTCGAATGAAATCTAGAGTGAAAACACTCGAAATAAAGTATTGTAATTGAGAATTGCAGGGTTACGCCCCTTTTGAAATTCCGACCAATGGCGAACCGCCTCGTCTCGGTCTCGTATTGTATCATATGGTATCGTATCGTATGGTATCGTATCGTATCCTATCGTGTCCTATCGTATCGTATCCTATCGTATCCTATCGTATCATTTCGTATCGTCTCGTTTCCTTTCGTATCGTATCCTATCGTATCCTATCGTATCGTTTCGTATCATCGTTTCGTCTCGTTTCCTTTTGTTTCCTTTCGTATCGTATCCTATTGAATCCTATCGTATCCTATCGTTTATATATACTGGAAGCATGCACTTACATCTATAAGAATAAACATAAGTTTGCAATAGATAACACTCACTGTTATAACACCCGTCACAGAAATCTCTTACATGGCACATCGCTGTAACAAAGAAACTTCTATTGTACTGGTTGTAAGTTTTACAATATACTTGATATACATATAGAATCATCCCCCAATGTTCATATTTTCAAATCAAAGCTAACAAAATTCCTAATCAGAAAGTGTTGTTACTTATTAGATGATTTCTTTTTGTGATAATATATATTTTTTTCAACGTGTGTGAACTATTTAGTTAGTATTTTTATATATACATGTAATTGTTAACTTATCCTTTCCCAATGTAACTGTAATTTTGACGTTTTTAATCATTTATGTAACCTTTGTGCATTTAAATGATGAAATAAATAAATATTATTAATAAAATAAAAATAAAAATGGCTGCTCCAGACAAGTGTGGGTCTGAGAGCTCCTCAAATAATGTGAACTTTCTATTCATATGTTGCAAAAATAAGCCAAACAACGCATATTTCGTGTGTGTAAAGTGCATAAGAATGTTCCACAAAAGTTGTATTCGAAGAATAAAACAAGTGAGATATATAAATGGACACAAAGTGATTTGCAAGGATTGTGATAATAACAACGGTGACCCTGAAGAAGAAAATGTGGAACGACTTCTGGGTGTCATTAAAGATCTCAAGCTGGAGTGCCAGCAAAAGTCTGAATTTGTAAAAAACCTGAATCATAAACACAAACTATATTATGAAGATTCTATAAAAATGGAAAATGATTTATTGAATCTAAACAATGAAAAGGATGGCACTATCCTAGAACTGCAAAAACAGATAAAAATATTAAAGAATGAAAAAAGTTTTAATGATAAGCAAACAGCTGAGGCCAAAACCCAAACATGTGAACCATTTTTTCACTCAAACAAAAAAACTATGAATCATGTGCACATACAAACTGTAGCATTGGACTATGAAGCTGATGTACAGGGTGACCCAGTTCAACTTGTGATAGGCATTAATGCAATGGAAAATGATGTGTCAAGAATGGAA
Organism: Gonioctena quinquepunctata; assembly: GCA_018342105.1. Classification (NCBI taxonomy): domain Eukaryota; kingdom Metazoa; phylum Arthropoda; class Insecta; order Coleoptera; family Chrysomelidae; genus Gonioctena; species Gonioctena quinquepunctata. The sequence goes on along the minus strand of JAFIRS010005861.1, from coordinate 22,243 downwards.
AATGATGCAATAAAAAAAGATAAGGAATTATTATCATTAATAAAGGAAAATGATGTAGTTAAAATGGACAATGAATTATTGCCACATATTAACTCTAACTTTGAAAAAGAAATGTCAAATTTGATTGATCGAAATCAGGAACTATTTGATTTACTAAAAAGTAAAAAAAAGGCTTACTGCCAACTTGAAAGGAAACTTAACAGGTTAGCCAACAAAGTCTCCATCGACAAAGAAATACAAAAAGGAGACGGAGTCAAACCTAAAAAAAACAGTCGCAAGGGTGAATGTCTCCATAGGAAGGAGGTTCTATTCAACAACTGCAGTTTATCACATGAAACTGGCTGTCCGGAGAACATTTCTACAGAAAACACAGTGACCGATGTAGCAGCCGAATATAAAGATTGTGAGAAATCAGCAGCGGAACCATCTGATAACTCATTTCAATGCCCTGTATACCTGCGTAATAGTAGCATCAGGTTATAAAAATAGTGTCAGCAAAGCAAACGTAAAAACAAAGTTCTAATAATAGGAGATCAATTAGCTTCAGGTGTAACTGCAGCTCTTGCAAAGAACTTCTGATACAAGGTTTGTCTTTGAAGGCCTAACTTATCCAGAAATTAACTTTTAGACTTATGTAGCAGTGTATTCAAAGGATCTCTTTCGTATGGGGTGATGACTATATTGTTTGTTTGTTTAGTAGTTGTAATGTTAACAACCATGCAAATTTGAAAAGCATTGGGAATTCTCTTACCTTTAAGTAAAATAAGCAATCTAATAATAATTGGGCAAAGGTAGCCCCAGAAGACAATAGACTGGGTAAAGTTATAGGAAACTATATAAACTTGTATAGATTAAAAAACTGGAACTCTTCTATAACATTTAAATATGTACTAATTATCAAGACCAATGCAAAACCTCGAACTTAATAAAAACTATTTATGCAAACCCCAGATGAATAAACTAGTATTAAAACTGTGCATCTCACAAATACTATCAACAATAGCAGCAATATGAAAGCAATACTGCTCCCTGATAAATTCTACATCTACAAGTCCAGAAAACATTAACTCAACAATACAGTTTTTTCGAGACTGAATGCAAGGATGAGACACCAACAATAAATAATCTTAAGCATCCTCCTCCTTGCATACCTGCCATGGGGATGTACAGACTAGTGTAAATAAATTGTATTCTACATTATCAATTATATTATTGAACATTCAATGTATCGAAATAAAGTCGATGATCTTGGATATTTGTAGAGGAGCAGGGTTTCCCAACCTTCATTTTACTAACTGAAACTGGCTTCAAATTCTGAAACTTGTTATATTCCAAATTATGTATTAGTTGCTAAGAATTGAGGGATCAATTTAAGAATGGTGGTACTATGATTTTGGGAATGAAAATAAAATTCACAATCTCAGGCTTATTGCTGTAGATAGATATGACTCCCTAATAGTGGAAAAAGAGTTTGAATTCTCTCTAGTACATGAGCGAAAAAATAATATATTCCTTATCTGCCTTTACAGAGCACCCAGTTCTGATGTGAATACCTTTTAGAAAAACTTGAAACCTTTATCCAGCTTGCCGCCTAATGCTCACATCATATTAGCGGTGATTTTAATGTAAATTTTTGAATACCCTAGAGAAAATTTAAGAAATTTGTTGTTTTTTCAACATATGTCGTTGAACAACCAACACGTATCATCAAAAATTCTGCTACTATAATTGACTATATGTGTTCAAATTTATATAGACATAGTATTAGTTGTTGTACCTATTCCGCAGGTATCTCTGATCAGAAGCAGTATTCTTCCAGTCCAACAACTTCATATCACACCTCAAAAAATGGTTTTAGGTATGGCAGGATTTTTTAGTGCAAAAATTTCATAAAATTGCAGAAGAAATGTCAACAGATACCATGGAACACTCTCAAATATTCAGAGGAACCTATCAATACATTTCATAATTATTTATCAACCTTATTTGAAGACCTTTTCCATTAAAGCTCAAAACTCAAAATAAAAAAACCGTGGATAACTAAAGGCATCAAAATATCTGCTGAAACTTGAGGTGTTTCATACCATAAGAAAATTACAAAATGGTTTTTTATAACTTATTTCAATGCTTAAAACGTATATATAAACAAGTTATCAATAATGCAAAAGAGACATACTACAAAAATCGTTTAAAAAACCAAAAAATAAAACAAGAGAAATTGGATGATAATAATGAACTAAGAGGAAAAATAAATCACAACCAATCAATATTGAAATTGCCCTGATATTTTAAATAACTTCTATTGCTCCATAGGCCACGAACTCTCAGCCAATCTCAATTCACAGGTCGCTCTTTGAGACTATATGAAGGTATGTTAGCATTGCACAAAATTTTCACCTTGAAGATACGACATATTTGAGCTGAAAGAGGTTATCAATGAAATAAAAAATAAGAGCTCATCGGGGTATGGCGGCCTATCTGTAAAAATTTTCAAAGTCTACCTGACCATGTCCTACTCACCCTAGCTGAGGCAATTGACAGTTCCTTCAGAATGGGACAGTTCCTTCCTGCTTAAACAAGCAGTTGTAATCCTCTGTAAGGTGGTGACCCAGATGATCCCTGAACTTTCGCCCAATTTCATTATTATCAACATTATCCAAATAATAGAAAAACTAGTCAAAAGAAGAATGATGGTACATCTTACCAGAAATGACATATTAAGCCATGCCCAATTTAGATTTCAAAACTCGAAAGCACTAATGATGCTTTTTTTCTCGTTGCTAGAAAATACATATGTTACTTTGAATAATGGAGAAACCGTGGGGCGGTATTTTGCGACTTCCCAAGGCGTTTGATTGTGTCAGCCATGAGATATTACTGCAAAAACTACAATTTTACGGTTTCGAAATTCCTTATAGACTGGTTCCGCCGTATTTGTCAGAAAAGGAGTCAAGTAGTAAAATACAGGAAAACATTAACAGTGAAGTCGCAATGGGCGCCACAAGGGTCGGTTCTAGGTCCTATTCTATTTTATTGTATCTAAATGCCAGCCACCATTGCATCCAAGGAAAATTCACTTTTTTGCGGATGACACCACCATTCTAGCATAAAAGACATAAATCACTTGAAAGAACAATTGCTCCGATCTAGAAAAATTGCAATGGGTGTGAAATGAATCTGTTTCAATTTCAAAAAACAAATTTAGTCACCCTTAAGTTTGACTTTGATAATTTGTATTAGAAAAACAAATAAGCAAAAAGTTTCTAGGTCAATTATAGACAACAAGCTAAAATTTGATGAGCATGTAACACTTGAGCAAGAGTTAGCCTCTATGCTTTGCAATGAAAATTGTTTCAAAGAATTAAACACCTGGCTAGGATGGCATTTTCCCTAGTTGACACATTTGAGGTATGGCATTGCCTTCTGGGGTTTATGCAAACCAGCTGTTTCAATGTGTTTTTATTCTACAAAAAAGAAACCGATACCTGTGTAAAGCCAATATCACATCACTGCAAACCACTTTTTATTAGCCAACAAATATTATCACTCTTTGTTTATTCATTTTGAAACTGTATGCCTCATCCAACAAAAATATGGTTCAACACCTACTGAAACAAGAAAACATAAAACAGAAATGAAGGTTGTGTTCCTTACCCTTACCTAAATCTAGTCTGAAAAAAAAACTTTATTATGAAAGCAAAAAAATATAATCATCTGCCAGCCAGTTAAGAAACATAACCTCTGAAGAACTTTCAAAAGACTGTAAAAGGCTCGGCAGAAAGTTTTTAAAAACCTGCGGAATATTATGAGGATATACAATTTCCCTTATGGAATTGAATTGATATGGATATTCATATTATTGAATTTTTTATTTTTATCTCGTTTATTTATCAAGACTACTGTTAAATCTTAGGGGGTAATTGTTAGTTAGTTAGTTATTTTTTAATGACATCTATTTTAAATTGTTTCAATAGTCCTTATTTTTAAAGTAGATTGACAATATGTTTTTTTTTTATCATGAAATTTATCTTTATGTTCTACATTTTATCCACTTGAATCATTTTTTATTGTATTTTTTTATCTCATATGCTTTGATTTATTATACAAGACTGCTGTTAAATCTTAGGGGGTAATTAAGTTACCCTTTGTTAATGACATCTTTTTTTTATAATGTGTTGTTTCTAGTCCTTCTTTTAAAGATTGAAATATGTTTTTATTCATATATGTAATATCATCTTTATGTTTTAATTTTATCCATTTAATTCACGTACCAATTATCTGTAATTTCTTATATTTTTTTTTCCTATTTTCTTGCTTTTAATAAGAATCAACTCTTCAGACAATAAAGTATATATTGATTGATTGATTGATTATTATTATTATCCTATCGTATCCATCTATCAGTTTTTTCGTTTTTTCTTTTTACGTTCGATCTATCCTATCGATCCATTGATTCCTATCGTATCCATCATATCGTTTCGTATCGTTTTGTTTGTTTTGTTTCGTTTTCGCCCCGTTTCTTAAAACTTACCTAAGTTTTTTCACTATAGTTCGTTTTCCAAAACAACATATTTCCATACGGAAGGCCGAACAGCAATTCCCGGCTACAAATGGCCAAACAGCTATATTCCCCTAATCCAAACAGCTTATTCCCGCACGGATGGCATAATCTATTGTCACTCTTCGAGGATGATTGAGATTGATTGAGGAATCCTTTCTGTTGGTTTTTGTTACCTGAAAAATGTAAATTTTTAAGTAAGTAGTTTAAGTTAACATTATACCCAATGGTAGGGACCAATTATGTTAACCCTCTGGGGTATTTAGGCATGAAGTGCCATAAAGATGTATGATGTGTTGAAATAAATGAAAAAAGTCTTTTAAGGCGTTGGTGGTTGTGTTGGTGATAAATATTTGGTATTTTTAGGCGCCCTTTTGGGGGTCGTGTCGTGAAATGCCCCATTTCAGCAAATTAATTTTATTTTTTCAAAATATATTTTGTATAATTCGGTTCGAAGAAATCTAGAGGAAAACACTCAAATGAAGTATTGTAATTGAGAATTGCAGGGGTTCGCCTTGAAATTCCGACCAATGGCGAGCCGCCTTTTCCCAGTCTTATCGTATCCGTGTGATCGTCGTAAATTTGATACCCGTACACCATCGGTTTTATCGATCGTATCTATCTATCGTATCCCTTTATCGATTCTATCGTATTGTATCGTATCCTATCTTATCCTATTGATTTTTTTTTGTATCGCCTCGTTTCCTTTTGTCGATCCCATCGTTCGTTGGATCGTACGTTTAGATCCGTTTCCTTTCGTCCTTTAGATGTGTCCTATTTAATCTATCGTATCCATCGTTTTTACTGAAGCTTCACTTACATCTAAAGAATAAAAATAAGTTTGCAATAGATAAACCACTGTTATAACACCGTCCAAAACTCTTACAACCTATTTTTCAACATCGTTAAAAGCTTTATTTGAAGTTTTAAAATTTAACTTATATAAAAATCATCCCCAATGTTATATTTTAAACAAAGTAACAAAATTCTTAATCGAAAGTGTTGGTACTTAAAAGTGATTTCTTTTGGTGATAATATATTTTTTTAACTTTGAACTATTTAGTTATTTATTTATAACATGTAATTGTTAAATCCTTTCCCAATGTAACTGAATTTTGACGTTTTTCATTTATGAACTGTTCATAAAATGAAATAAATAAATATTATTATAATTATCATATCCTTGTATCCTATCGTATCCTATTTCCTATCATTATCGTTTCCTTTCGTTTTGTATCGTTTCGATGTATCCTATCGTACCTATTATCTATCATATCATTTCGATCGTTTTTTTTGTTTGATCGTTTCATTAAAATTACCCAGTTTTTTTCACATAGCTCGTTTTCCTTAAAACAACTATATTCCCTACGGGCCGAAACTATATTCCACTAGTGGAAACAGCTATATTCCGGCACATCAAAAGCTATATTCCCTCGGATGGCAAAATCTATTGTCACTTTCGGGATGATTGGATTGATTGAGGGAATTATTGTTGGTTCTGTTACCTAAAAAAAAATTTGAAATTTAAGTAAGTAGTTTTAAGTTAAATTATACCAATTAGGATAGGGCCCAAATATGTTAACCCTCTGGGGTATTTCAGGGCTATAAGATGGATCTGTTGAAATAAAGAAAACCCTTAAGGGTTGGTGGTTGGTTGGGATAAATATGTTGAATTTGTTAGGCGCCTTTTGGAGGGGGTCAAATGGATTTTCCCCATTTAAAAATTAATGAAATATTTTCAAAAATATTTGTATAATTCAAAAAAACACTGAAATCTAGAGTAAAAACTCAAAAAATTATTGAGAGAGAGAAATATATGTTTATTGTACATAAAAAAAAACTTGTTGAAAAAACACATAAATAAAAAATTCGTATCGAATGAACATGAGTCACTGTCAAAAATTGATAACCACGCCCGGATAAAACAAAATATAAAAAAATGGTGGGGACTCAATTAAATACTTTCAAAAAACATTAAAGTTTGAACAAAATTAACAATATGAAATCTATGAAAACACTGAAATAAGATTGTAATTGAAATTGCAGGGCGCCCTTTTGAAATTCCGACCAATGGCGGGGCCCCTCGTCTGGTTTCTACCGTTCGCTCGCATCATCCGTTTGTATGCATCGGATGCATCGTTCGATCGTATCGCATTATCGTATCGCGCTCGTTGTATCGTATCCTATGGTATCCCGTATTTATTCTTCGTTTTATCCTATCTATCGTTTTATCGTTCGTCTCGTTTCCTTTTATGATCCATCGTATTGTTCGTTGCTGTTTCTTTCGTTTCCTTTTGTTTCCTTCGATCGTATCCTATTGAATCTATCCTATCCTATCGTTTATATATACTGGATGCTTGCACTTACATCTATAGAATAAACATAAGTTTTGCAATAGATAACACTCCTGTTATAACACCCGTCACAGAAATCTCTTACAACCTGATTATCATAGCATTGCTGTACCAAAGAAACTTCTATTGTACTGGTTGAAGTTTTACAATTCGATATCATATAGAATCATCCCCAATGTTCATATTTTCAAATCAAAGCTAACAAAATTCCTAATCAGAAAGTGTTGTTACTTAGATGTTTTCTTTTTTGTGATAATATATATTTTTTTACGTGTGTGAACTATTTAGTTAGTATTTTATATATACATGTAATTGTTAACTTATCCTTTCCCAATGTAACTGTAATTTTGACGTTTTAATCATTTATGTAACCTGTGTGCATTTAAATGATGAAATAAATGAATATTATTTTTATTATTATTATTATTATTATTATTATCCTATCGTATCGTATCGTTTCGTTTCGTTTCGTTTCCTTTCGTATCGTATCCTATCATATCGTTTCGTTGTGTTTCGTTTCGTGTCGTTTCGTTTCGTTCCGTTTCGTTAAAACTTACCCAAGTTTTTTTTTCACTTTAGTTCGTTTTTCTTAAAAAACAACTATATTTCCGGCTACAGAAGGCCAAACAGCTATATTCCCGCCACGAGATCTATTGTTTACTTCGAGGATGATTGAGAATGATTGGGAGTATTATCTGTTCGGTTCTTTACCGAAAAATTTTGGTAAGTAGTTTTAAGTTACTTATACCCAATTGGGATGGGACCTTATGTTAACCCTCTGGGGTATTTGGGCATGAAGTGCTATAAGATGTATGATGCTGTTGAAATAAATGAAAAAAAGGCTCTTTTGCGTGAGTTGTGTTGGTGATAAATATGGTTGGTACATTTGTTAAAGCGTCCTTTTTTGGAGGGGGTCGTATCGTGAAATGCCGCATTTGGCCCATTTCAGCAAATTAATGTTAAATATTATGTAACGTAAATAAACTTAACTTGGTTTAACTAATTTATTTAACACTTAATCTACAACTTAATTTATATTACTACGCCACTGAATAGCTCGATCGTATGGGCTCGTTCAGACTGGCATCCCTCTGAGGGCTGTCTATTTATTCGATCGCATTCTCGATGTTTCGAATTCGGACGGTTGCACGGCGTGATTTCCAATTGTTTCCTATTGGCCGTTGTTTTCCACGGAAGAGCGACTGGATGGTTCTCGAATATCTGCGGGGATGATCTCATCGCTGTCGATGGCAAGCGATGTGAGGCGAGGTCCGGCCTAGGTTCGTTAATTGCCCCTTCTTAAAGGACTATTTCATCCCGAAATTTCATCCTCGGTGTGCGATATCTGCATGACTCCCCATATCTGCACCGTGAGCTCGATGGAAGTAACACTCCACGGTCTTCATGATCGTGTGGAAAGGGTTACAGCAAACCAAAATCCTGATGCCGCTGGATCTGAATATCGCCTCCAGCATACTTCTTATGACTCTCCAGTCCAACCCATCAATACCACAGGATTTTTGGAATTACTAGATCCACCAGATTCTGGTCCACCATAGTATCTCTTAGTTTGGTGAGACTCTTCCAGACATCTTCATAGGACGGTTTATCTTAGGAATGCCTCTTGGTAACTAGGTAGTAGATGTTTCTCTGGCCTTTCTTCAACTGTAGCACCCCCCAACTTCTGGATTCTGCTCCGCAGTGTTTTGGAGTTGACCAAATTTCTTGGAGAACACTACGGCGATGCCCTGGACATTGAAGATCTTCTGCCACACGTGCGCTAGTGCGTGATCAGCACTCGAAAAGGTCTCGTGACTCCTCTCTAGTAACTTTTTAGAACTTTCTGCCCGTTTTGAATAAGGCATAAACTTCTCGAACGTCATATCATCCTCCGGTGGCGAGGGTGGCGGTTGGTTTCCAGCGGGGGGACCTGTTGAAATGGACGACCCTTGGTTTCCCTCGGGTGGCGGATTCGGTACACAAGGTCGTTTTCCCACGTTTTTTTATAGGGCCTTCCCCCAACGGTTCCCGGCTTGGGGTTAATGAAACCAGGTCATCAACCAAATCCTCCAGCGTCGGCCTTGATGTCATAGGTCTTTCTTATTTTTCGCTACTCTGGATGTTCAACCGGACTCGTTCGTGGATGTCGTCCATTCTCTCCCCGGGGTTTGCTGGGTAGTCCCTCCTCCCGCAGTTCTTGTCCGGGGTATCCCAAACTTCAGGTCACAAGGCGTCGCAGTTCTCGGCCCATTATAATACTAGCAGGAGTTTGACCGGTTGCTCGTGTACTGCGGTCGAAAAGGCCTGGGGAACAAATGAAGATACTGGTCCCAGTCTCTTTGATGGTCAGAACAACCTTGGACAAGGGCGGTTGAATTCGTCCTGTTCATCCGTTCCACCATTCAATGGACTGGGATGGGGTTGGTTTTTCTTGGGATGTTCGGCGGTAGACATATTTCTTGGAAAAGGTTGGATTCGAAATTTTCCTTGATCAGTGCACTCCTTTTGGAATCCCGAAGTGGGCTATATCCACTCTTTCACCAAGACATCGGCGACGGTGATCTTCCCTGGTTGGGCAGGGAAAGGCTTCCCCCTTTGAAGTATCCACCACGGGATTTTTTCCCCTTGGATGGGAAACGGGCCGGCGATTCAATGGCGATTCTCCGGCCGGGCTGCCAGTTGTACTGACGCATCGGGGCCTGGGTTATTCGAGGTCCATTGCTAGCGCGCATACAGGCACTTCCTGAATCCTGGACGTCAAGGGGGGCTTGGAAAAGGCCGGTTCCTCTTCTGCAGGGTCTTCGTACCCCCCAGATGTCCCCCGGCGACCCATCTGGATTTCCCCAGCACTTCCTCTCTTCTGTTTCCTGGGAAAATTTTTGGCGTCTTCTTCCACCAATATCGGCCTCCAGCCGTTTGGGCCCCATTGTCCAGAATAAGAGAGTTCCTTTGCCCAATGGGACAACACCCCGGGAGTAACCTGCGACTTCCTGCCTGATGGTCTTGATTGCCCTCTTCCAGCTTGCAAAAGGTGGGGGTTCTCTCTTTGGTCTTTCTGGATCTTGCTGTCTTTCCAGTTGTCATCCATTACCGGTTCTACAAAGTGTTGCTTCTTTCTCCTTTTTCGTGGGCATGGAGCAATCATCTGGACATGGTTTGGCACAAGGCCCTGCGTTTTGGCGGTTCCGGAACCAAGTTCGATTGTCGATTTTGGGGTTTGCCCGGTGCTATTGACCCTCAGGTTTTTTAAACTGTAAGAGCCTTTTTGGGGAGCTGCAGGCCCAGTTCCCCAACGGGAATCTTTCTTCCATGCGGAGAAGGGGGCCTCCTTCAACGGCTAACAGCTCTGGCCTGGTGACACAGTAATTGCCCCTCTGGTTTTAATTGCGGAAATAACCGGCCCCCGCCTCCAAATATCGGATGGGAAGGCCAATCCCCACGTTGCTGGGCTTATCCAAAATGAATTTCCCTGGGTAGGGGATAAGCTCAGTATGGGTTGCTTGTCAAAGCTCCTTTCAGCTTCCTGAATGAGTCTTGACATTCTTCGGACCACTGGAACTTTGTTTGGGCCTTTAGGGTTTTGGGTTTAAAGGGTTTAGCGATGTTGGCGAATCCCAGCACATATCGGCGATAGTAGTGCATAAACCAAGGAAACTTCGAAGTTTGAACTTTGGGAGGGAATCCCCCGGCTTTATCTTCTGGTCATCCACTGCTACTCCCCTTCCCCAGAAAACAACGTGGCCGGTATCGTCTTCTTTTGGAACAATGGTTTCTTGGGGGAAAAGAATCCCCGGGGTTCCTAGTCGCAGAATACTTCCTCCAAGTTTTCCGGGTTCAAACGATCTGCCGACCACAATTATGTCGTCGAGATACCTAGACCCGTGTTTCCTGAGGGTCCCTTCGGGACTGTTTCCATCAATCTTTCAAGTATGGCGGGCATTACAGAGCCCGAATGGCATAACGGGAATGCCAAATCCTGACCGATGGTAAAGCTGTCTTTTTCTCGATCTTCCTGGGATTCTACTTGAGTATCCACTCTTAATCAAGGGGTCGAGAAAATCGTAGAACCAAAAGGGGTCTAGGGGTATCTATTCTCGGGGGAGGGTAACTGTCCTTCTTCGTATTTATTAATTGGGTTGGGCACCAAAGCGTGTCGATCCATCCTTTTTCTTCACCAGTACGACTGGAAGGACCGGGACTGTCAGATGGTTCGATAACTCCTTTTTTCCCCCAAACGCTGACTATTTGTCGCCTTTTTCCTTCTTAAGAAGTCTTCTTGCTGATTATGGGGACCCATTTCAATTTTTTTGCTGGCCACATTAAATTCCCACGTCCTTTTCCTTGTCCGGTATCGAAGATGTCTTGGTACTTCTTAACTAAATCTTTAGTTTGGGCTGTTGAGTGTTTTATATCTTTGGAAGAGATGGCAACTAATTTTTTTTAAGTTGTTGGGGGCAAACAATTTTTTTTCCCCCGGATCACTAAAAGGGGGAGTTTTTAAAAGTTTTTTCCTTTTTCCCGGTCCGGGGGAAAAAAATTTACAATTGGGCCCGGGGCAAATTTGTCAGCACGAAAAAGGGTTTCCCCCCGGGGCCCCCGTCAATTTTCTCACCCCGAATTTGGGGTTTTAAAACCCCCCTTATTTCGCCAGGGAACGAGCCCCCAGAATGGTTTAAACCCCCAAAATGCATTCTTTGAACGGGCCCCGGGTAATTTCCTTCTCCATAAAATCCCCGCTCTTCTCCGTTGCCCGTGGGGCGCCGTTTTGGGGGAACCCCAATTCAAACCCTAATTCCCGGGGGGGGTTTCCCATGTTTTGATCGTTTTTCCCCTAAAATGCCTGATGTTTCATTTAAAATGCTGCCCAAAATTATTTCAATCGGTAGCTCGCCCTATACAGTAGCTTTTGGTCCCCTGTTTTTGCGGGGTTTAAGTTTTTTGGGGTTCCCCAAATTGTTCGGGGTTTCTGGCAAGGGGAAGGCCCAAAAGGGGTTTTCCCCCGTCGCACCTGTAATTTTAACGGCAGGGCAAGGTGTTTTTTGGACCCTCGAAAACACCTCTGTTCTGTCGTTGCAGGGGGGGGGACATATGCGTTTTAACCAGGGCTTGGCCCCGGAAAGGGGACGGTGCCTTTTTGTCGACCCGTTTTTCCCCCACCCGGGGTGTTTTCCCAATGTTGGACATTTTTTACGCACATGTCCCCAATTTTTTCAATTAAACATCTTACCCAAAATTTTTTTCTCGGGGGAAAATTTCCCCTTAACACTTTCCTTAGGGGGGGGTTCCCCAAATTGGGGGGGTCCTGGGGTCCAAAAAATTTTTTGGATTTTTTCCCCCGGTTTTTAAAAGATTTTTGGGGGTGCCTCAAATTTCCCCCAAAGGGTGCCAGTGCTCGGATGTTTTGGGCCCCGGGTTAGGCTTTTGGTTTTTGGTCCGGGGTCCATCCGGGGAAGCTTGAACCGAAAGGGGTCCATTACTTTTTTTGGTTTTGGCTGGATATGCGGACGAACCAAGCGATTGTCATTTTTAATTCTTGAAGGGTTGCCCGTTTTTTTCGGGGTTTTGGGCAAAAATTGGTATCGTTTTCCCCCAAAGGCGGGGCCCCTATTTTTAATTTGGGTGTTTGTTCCGACCCTTTTTTTGTTTTTGGGGGGGTTTGAGAATATTTGCCCCCTTTCCACGAAAAAAGGGTTTTTCTGGTCCCCTGCAAAAAAAGCTTTGGCGTTTTGGGTTAAACTCCCGGGTTTTCCCATGGAGTTTTCCGGGGCCGGCTAAGGGGCTTCATGGAAAGTTTCCCCACCAAAAGACCTTGACATCTTTTTACCCTCTTGAACTTTACCCCCAATTCAAACCCCCAATCAACGGGATTTTTTCCCTTTGGGAAAGGGTTTTTAATTCTTTTTTTCCCCAGGGTTGTTTCCTTTATTTTGTCCATTTCTGCCTCGACCCCATCTTTGATTTTATCTACCTCCCTTTTTTATTTGCTCCCCAAATTTTTTCTATCTCTGTCTCAACGGTTCCCATTTTTTTTTTCCCCGAAAATTAGCCACCCCACAATTCTTTTTTTGGGTTTTTTTTCCGGGGAATTCTCTTCCGGGGGTTCTTGCATTTTTTTTTTCCCGGCTTTTGGGGGGGGAAACTTTCCTTAAATTCAGGTTTTTTTGGGGGTTCCCCTTTTTTTTCTGGGGAAATTTTTTCAAGCTTCTCTTGGGGTTTTAACATTTTTAAACTTCTTAATTTTCTAGAAGCTTCTCTTCAATTTTTTAAAATTTTTTTGAAGCTTTTTGGGGTTTTTGAGATTTTTTTTGGCTTCTCTTGGGGTTTTTAGCATTTTTTTTTCCGGTTTTGAATTTTCGAAGCTTCTCTTCCCCAAATTTTAGCATTTTCTTTTCCGTTTATTCATTTTTCCCAAAACCCCACCCGGGGTTCGAATAAAAAAAAATTTTGGGGGGTTATTCGTAAATCCTTTCGTCTTTCCTGGGGGGTTTTTTTTTTTCCTTTTTTCCCCCTTCCTTTCCTCAATTTTTTAATTCCCCCACCTTCTTTTCCAAAATTTTTTGGAAAATTTTTTTTTGGGGGTTTGGGGTGTTTTCCCAAAAAAAAAAGGGGTTTTTTTTAAAAATTCCCCAGGGGAATTCTTTTTTTTCCCCCCCAGTCTATTTGTCTGTTTCCCGGAAAAAATGTATCAGTTTATATTCCCCGCACTTGTCCACTTCGCGAAAACCCCGGGCCCCCCGTCTATTTTTTTTCCGCCCGGAGGTATCGGTTTATTTCCGCCCAAAAATTTCCCTTGGGGAAAAAGGCCCTCTTTTTGGGCATACAGAAAAAGGCCCCTTAATTTTTTTTTTTTTCTATCCACTCCACGATCACGTTTTATTTTCAAAATCCCCTACCCCCACCAATTGTAACTAAATAAACTTAACTTTTGGTTTAATAATTTATTTAACACTTTCTCCCTTTATTTACCCGAAAAATTTGGGGGCCAAAGGATGGGCTCGGTTCCGGGGGTTTTACTCCCTCCGGGGGGGGTGTCTTTTATCTCCCCTACAGCATTCTCGATGTTTCGAATTCGGACGGTTAGCGGGGCTGTTCCCCAAATTTTTTCCCCAAATTGACCCCTTTCCCGGGGCGACTGGGGGGGGGTTTGAATATTTAGGGGGGATCCAAAATCAAGGCCCCTAAGGGGGGCGAAAAGGTCCAGCCTAGGTTCGTTAAAAATTATTTTTAAAAAAAATTTTGAATAAGAAAAAGTTTTAGATAAAATCTAAATTGAAAACCTTTCAAAAAATTTAGGGCGGGGTTTTGGGTTGCCCTTTTGGGGAAATTCCGAAAATACGAGGCCCCCTTGGCCTTTAAATCCTTATAAAAAAAGGGAAACCGGGGAAACCCGGGGGTTTTTGGGGTTAAACCCATTTGGGGTTAAATTGGGGGTTTCGCCGTTTTGTCTTTGGGGTCCATTTTTCGTTTCCTTTTTATCTTATCCTATAGTATCCTTCTTTTGTTTTCTTTAATAAAAAAAGGTTTTTCCAAAAATTTGGGGTTTCCTTTTTTCGTAATTTTTTCCCCATTTTCCTAAACTTTTTTTTGGGGTTTCGTTAAAACTTCCCCAAAAATTCCTTTTCACTATGGGTTTTTTTTTAAAAAAAACTATTTTTCCCAATAGGGAAAAGGCCAAAAGGGTATAGGGGGATGAAACCTTTTTGGTTTTGGGGGCCCAAAGGGGTTTTCCCCCGTTTCGGGAGGGCCCGGGGGGGGGCCCCCCTCTGATTTATTCCCCCGGGGTTTATTGGGGTTGGGGGGGGGAAATCCTTTTCTGTTGGGGTTTTTTTTCCAAAAAAAAATTTAAATTTTTTAAAAAGAGTAGTTTTGGGAACCCCAAACCCCCCGGGGGGATGGGGCCCCCAATTCGGGAACCCCCGGGGTTTTTGGGCAGGGGGGCCCCCTATAAGATTATGATGCTGTTAAAATGGGGAAAAAAAACCCCTTTTTTAAAGGCGTTTTTGGGTTTTGGGGGAGATAAATAGGGTTTTTGGTTTTGTTAAAGCGCCCTTTTTTTGGGATTGATTTGAAATCCGTTTTCCCCCCTTTCAGCAAATTAATGTTAAATATTTTTTTTTATGAAATATTTTTGAAAATTGAAAAAAAAGGGAAAGAAATCAAGGAAAAATAAATAAGTAAATGGATGGCGGGGGTTCCCCTTTTTTGGAATTTTTACCGGGGGGCGCTGGAGTAAAAAATTTCCTAAAAACGAAAACCTATGTACCCCTTTTGCAAATCTAAATCTTTAAAAGTTTTGTTTCCTTTGGGTTTCCTTTTTTGGTACCCCCACCCTTTCCTATTTACCCCTTTTCGTTTTTCCCTTGTTCGTTTTTTTTTTTGCCTTGGGGGATTTTCCCATGGGGCCCCATCTACCCCTCAAAACCTTCACCAAAAGTACCCAAAGTTTATTTAGGGGTTGGACTTCATCGGGAAGAACATGGGTTTAAAAGCCCTCCTTTTTTTAAAACCATTTACGAAATCTTTTAAACCCCGATTATCAAAAATTTCTTTACCAAAAAATTTTCCATTGGATTTTGGTTTTTAAAATTTCCTATATCTTGATATCATATAAAATCCCCCCAAAAGTTTTTTTTTCAAAAAAGGGGTCCCAAATTCCCCCAATCGAAAATTTTTGAAATTTTTTGATGATTTCTTTTGGTGATAAAATATATTTTTTTTTTGGGGGTTTTTGGTTTGGGATTTTATATATGTAATTGTTAATTTTCCTTTCCCTGTCGGGTTTTTGGGTTTTTTTCTTTTAAAACCGGCTTTAAATAAAATTTTAAAATTTATTATTTTTTAATTTTTTTCCCCTTTTATCGTTTCCTTTTTTTTTGGGGATGGGCCCCATCTACCCATTTTCCCACCCCTATCCAAAACATATCTTTTTGTATCGTTTTTTTTCGTTTGATCCGTTTCGTTGAGACACCCAATTTTTTTTTTTCCCCTTCCCCTTTTCCCCTTAAAAAAAAACCTTTTTCCAGGGGGGCCGCCCGTTAATTGCCCAAAAGGCCCATGGGGTAACCCCCCGGGGGGGAAAAATATTTTTTCCCCCCCCCGGTGGCATACATCTTTTTGTCACTCTTGGGGTTGAGATTGATTAGGAGTATCCTTATCTGTTCGGGTTTGTTACCTAAAAAAAAGTAAAATTTCAAAAAAAATAGTTTTAAGTTAACATTATACCCAATTAGGATGGGCCAATTCTGTTAACCCCCCCGGGGTATTTGGGCATAAAAATCCCAAAAATTATGATGCTGTTGAAATAAAGTGAAAAAAAAAAAGCCTTTTAAAAAGGCTTGGGGTGTTTGGGTTTTGGTAAATTGGGGGGTTTTTTGGGCTTTTTTTTGGAGGGGTGGTCGGAAAATACCGCTTTTGGGCCCCTTTTTCAAAATTTTTAATTTAAATTTTTTTTTTCATAAAATATATTTTGTATAATTAAAAAAAAAGTTCAATAAATCTAAGGTAAAATTTTAAAAAAAAGTATTGAAATTTGGGGGAATTGCAGAGTTCCCCCCTTTTAAAAATTCCCCGACCAATGGCGAGCCGCCTCTTCTCAGTCTGTATTATCCGTGCCCCCGCTCGGTATTACCCTTTTTCCGCATCGGTTTTTTTATCGAAAAATATCTTATGTATTTTTTTAAATCCTATCTTCCCCCTATCTTATGTATTCTCCCCTTTTTTATCCATTATCCTATCGTATCCTATTGTATGTTTTGTATCTTTCTTGGGGGTTTTGTGTTGGGAAAATTGGTTGGGGTTTTGTTGGTTTTTTTTTTTTGGAAAATTTAATTAGGGGCCCCCGTTTGGGCCCCTTTTTTAAAAAATTAATTTAAAATTTTTTTTTCCAAAAATTTTTTGAAAATTTTTAAAAAAGTTAAAAAAATCAGAGTAAAAACCCCAAAAAATTTTTTGAATTTGGGGAATTCGGGGTTCCCCCCTTTTGAAATTCCGCCCAAAAAACGGGTCCCTAATCTCAATCGTATCGTATCATCGAATCATATGGTTCGAACCCCCTTCTTATCTTACCCAAAATCGCAAAATCCTTCGTATCCTCCCCTATCTGTCTTTCGTTTCCTTTTTTCTTTCCATAATCCTGCTCTTTCAATTGTTTGGGTATCTTTTTCGTTTAGTTTTCATTTTTTTTTCCTTTCGTTTCCTTCCTTCCCCCCTTTCGTTTTTATCATTTTTTCCTTCGTATCCTCCCCTTATTTTTTTGTTTGTTAAAAATTTTTACCCAATTCCCTTTTTTTCACTATAGTTCGTTTTTTTTAAAAAAACAACTATTTTCCCCAAAGGGAAAGGGGGCCAAAAGCTATTTTCCCCGTTTTGGATGGCCAAAAAAGCTATTTTCCCCGGTACGGATGGCCAAAAAATATATTCCCAGCTCCCCGGGGGAAAAGGATGGCATACATCTATTGTTATCTTCGAGGGTTTTGGAGATTGATTGAGGGGGTACCCTTTTCTTTTTTTGGTTTTTCCAAAAATTTAAATTTTTAAAAATAAGTAGTTTTGAGTTAACTTTTACCCAATTAGGATGGGGAAAATTTTTTCTGTTAACCCTCGGGGGTTTTTTGGGCATGAAGTGCCATATAAGATTATGATGCTGTTGAAATAAAGAAAAAAAAAAAGCCATTTTAAAAAGGCGTTGGGGTTTTTGTGTTGGTATAAATATGGTTGGTACATTCGTTAAGCGCCCTTTTTGGGGGGGGTCGTGGGGGAAATCCCGCATTTGGCCCATTTCAACAAATTAATGTTAAATATTTTTTTTCAAAAATATTTTTTGTATAATTCAAAAAAAAAATTCGAATGAAATCTAGGTGAAAACACTCAAAAAAAGTTTTGAAAATTTGGTTTTTGGGGTTACCCCCCTTTTAAATTCCCCACCAATGGCGGGGCCGCCTGTTTTTCCCTTTTTCGTATAATATTCTATGTTTTCCTTTTTCCCCTTTGGCCCTCCCCTCGTAAATGTCGTTTGGTATGTCTGGGGTTTTTTTATTTTTTTATCTTTTCCCCCTTGTTTTCCCATTCTATTTTTCCCCTGGAAACCCAAAAAAAATGGTTTTTTTCCTTTTTTTCCCTTTTTTTGGGGACCCCTTTGGCCCCATGGGTTTCCCTCTTTCCTATCGTACCCTATCGTTTAATTCCGGAAAACTTGCGCATCTTGAAAAATTTTGACAAAAGGGTTTTGATAACACCCTTTTATAACCCCCCGCCCCCGAAATTTTAAAAACCCGATTATAAAAGAAAAACTTAAAAGTTCCCCTTTTTCCCCGGGTTTCATTTTTTAAAAAAATATTGGGTATCCCCCTTAAAAACCCCCAAATTTTTTTTCAAATCAAGGGGAACCCAAAACAACCCCAAAAAATTTTTTAAAAGGGGTTTTTTTTTTTTATGATTTTTTTTTTTTTTTTTTAACGGGGAACCCCATTTAGAGTTTTTTAATAAAGTAGGGTTTTTAACTTTTTTTTCCCCTTCAAAATTTTTACTTTTTTAACCCCCTTTTTGTTCCTGGTCTTTTTAAAATTTAAAAAAATGAATATTTTTTCCGGGGACCCCCAGTTATCCTTCGTTTCCCCTTTTTTAATCGGGTTTTTTTGGGTTTGTATTATATCCTTTTCCGTATATGGTTTCATATCGTTTTTTTCGTTTCGTTCCGTTTCTTAAAACTTCCCCCAAGTTTTTTTTTTTATAGTTCTTTTCCAAAAAACCCCATACCCACGGAAAATGAAACAATATATTCCAGCTGGAGGCCAAACCCCCTATTTCCCCGGTTTTTGAAAAATATTTCCCCGGGTCGGGTGGACACGGGTATATTCCCGGGGTGGCATCTATTGTTACTCTTCGGGGATGTTGGGAAGGGTTGGGGAAATATCCTTTCTGTTGGTTTTTTAAAAAAAATTTTGGGGTTTTTTTTTTGGGATTTTTAAATTAACATTTCCCAGTGGGAGGGGGGAAGAAATTTAAAATTTTGGGGGGATGAATCCCTTTTTTGGTTTAGTGCTGGAAAAAAAAGTAAAAAAAATTTTTTAAGGGGGGGTTTTGTTGGTAAAAAGGGTTTTACATTTTTTAAAACGTTTTTTTTGGGGGGCCCCTATCATTAAAAAACCCCCATTTGGCCCATTTCAGCAAAATTAATTTAAAAATTCTTTTATAAAAATTATTTTGGGAAGAATTTTGAAAAAGCGAAAACCCCCGGGGAAAACCCACTCGAAATAAAGTTTAAATTTAAATTTCAATTCAGGTTACCCCCTTTTAAAATTTTCCAAAAATTGGGGGCCCCCCGGTTGGGTTTGATCTTGTATTTTAATATTATCACCCCAACCCCTATTTAAACCCCTTTTTAAAATTTTTTCCCCTTTTTACCCCAATTTTCCCCTTCCCCCATTTTATCGTTTTTTTGGTACCCACCCTTTTTTACCCCCTTAAAGTTTCTTTTTTTGAAAAATCTGGGTTTGGGTTTTTTTTGGCTTTTTTTTCCCCTTTTTTGGGTTTTTCTTTTTTTTATCCTATTTCCCCATCATATTTTTTGGGTTTTGGGGTTTTGGGTTTAAAACTTTCCAAACCTTTTCCTTGGGGTTTTTTTTAAAAAAAAGTTTTTTTTTCCACCAAGGGGGCCCCAGCTTACCCCCCTCGGTTTTAAAAGGGTATTTCCCCGGGTCAGGGGAAAAAAGCAAAATTTCTTTTCCCCCGGGTCCCCCGGATAATCTCATTTTTACCCTTTAGGATGATTGGTTTAGGGGAAATCCCTTATCTTTTCCCCGGGTTTTGTTAAAAAAATTTAAAATTTTAAAATGGGGGTTTGGGGAAAAATTTTCCAAAGGGGGGGGGAAAGGGCCCCAAAACTTTTTTCGGGGTTTTTGGGTTTAAATCCCCCTTAAGATGTATGATGCTTTAAAAAAATTAAAAAAAAAAAAGGGCCCTTTTTTTTAAAGGGGTTGGGGTTGTGTTGGTGATAAATAGGTTGGGGGTTTTTTGTTCCCCCCCTTTTTGGGGGGTGGGGAAAACCCTTTTTGGTTTTGGAAAAATTTAAATATTTTTTTTAAAAAATATTTTGTAAAATTCGGGGATAAATCTAGGTGAAAAAAATAAATTTTTATGGGGTATTGGGGGTTCCCCGTTTTGGGGAATTCCCCAAACCGGGGGGCCCCCCAAAGCCTCTTTCGACTATGGGTTTCCCTTTTAAATGGAATTTCCTATTTTGCAATTTTTAAAATGGTTTAAAAAATTTGGCAAGTTTTGCTTTCATCGTTCTAATTTTTCCCTATTTTCCCTTTCTTTCCATCTTTTCCTTGGGGGTTGGTTTTTTTCCTTTTTTGTTTCCTTTTTTTCCCCTTTTTATAAATTTGGGGCCCCAGGGGAAACCCCGGGGGTTTTTAAGTTTAAAATTTCCCATCGTTTATATTTATTTGGGCCCTTACATCGAGAATGAATTTTGGTTTCAATAGAAACCCCACTCACTTTTTAAACCCTTTTCCCCGAAATCTCCCCGGGGTTTATATGCACAGGGGCGGCCAAAACCTATTGGGGGGTTGGGGTTTTTTGTCCCGGGGAAAACCCCACCTTTAAAAAATTCCCCAATTTTAAAAATTTTTTAAAATCAAAAGTAACAAAATTCCTAATCGGAAAGGGTTTTTACTTAGGGGGGGGGTTTTTTTGGTGATAATATTATTTTTTTGTGTGGAATTTTTTTTTAAATTTTTAATAAAGGGGGTAATTTAAACCCCATTTTCCCAAGTGGCTGTTTTTGCGTTTTTTCTTTTTGCCCTGGTTTATTTTAAATGGGGGTTTAAATAATTTTATTATCCTCCTTTCCCCCTTCTTATTATCTTTCCCCCTTTCATATCTTTCCCTTTTTGGTTTGGTATTTTTGTCCCCCATAAAAATTTTTCATATCGTTTTTTTCGTTTGTTTTTTTTGGGAAAATTTTACCTTTTTTTTTTTTCCTAATTCCCCTTTTTCCCAAAAAACAACTTTTTTTTAAAACCCCCGGAAAGGGGCCAAAACCCCAATTTATTTTTGGCCGGAGGCCCCCAAAACAGCTATTTCCCCCGGCACGGTTGGCCCCCCTATATTCCGGTTTCCCGGGGCCCCAAATTATATTCCCGGGCCCCCGGCCCCGTTTTTTTTTAAAATTTTTTCTTCGAGGGTGATTGGGGATTGATTGAGGGTCCCCTTTTAAATTCCTGTTAATTTAAAAATTTGAAGGTTTTTAAAAAGGAAATTTTGGGTTAACATTTCCCTTGGAGGGGGAAAACCGGTTAACCCCGGGGTTTTGGGGGAAATTTCCTATGTTTGTGCTGTTGAAAAAGTAAAAAAAACCCCCTTTTTTTTGGGTGGTTGTGTTGGTAAAAAAATTGGTTTTTACGTTTCGTTAAAAACGCCCGGGGGGGGTTTCTTTCAAAAAATGCCGTTTTTTCCCTTTTAAAACAAAAAGGGTTTAAATTATTTTCTTTTTTTGTTTTCGAAAAGTTGGAAAAAATTTTTGGGTAAAACAAAGGAAGTAAAATTAAAGGGGGGTTCCCCTTTTAAAATTAAATTTGGCGGTACCTTTAAATAACCCTTGGAAATTCTATCCTCCCCTATTTTTCATCGTTTAAACCCTATTGAAATCCCATCCTTGCTATGGTATCTTTTTTTTAAATTGGGGTCTTTTCCCTTTCCCCGTTTATTTTCTTAATGGTCCCCCTTTTTTTCCCCAAAATCAATCCTTTCCCCAAATTCCTTCAAATGTCTTTTTTTTCCCTTTTCCGTATTGTATCCTATCAACCCCTTCTTTTTCCCCAAAATCTATCCTTGTACCAATTCACCAATAAATTATTTTTTTCCCCGGAAAAGCTTTTACTTATGAAATGAACAAAGTTTCCCCCAAAAGGGAAAACCTTTATTCCCACCGTTCAGAAACCTTTTACCCCGTTAAAAATCCCATTTTCGCGCCAAAGCTTCTTTAAAACCCCTTTGGTTTAAAAGGGTTTCCTATTCCCGGGTTTAAAAACCCCCCAAATGTTCTTTTTTAAAATCAAAGTAACAAAATTCCTAAAGAAAGTATTGTTATTGATAGATGTTTTTTTTTGGTGAAATATATTTTTTTAAAAAAAATTGAACTATTTGGTTAATTTTTATATATACATGAATTTTTAACCTTATCCTTTCCCAATGAAACCCCTTTAAATTTTTACGTTTTAATCATTTTTTTAACCTGTTTTCATTTTTTAAAGATGAAATAAATTAATATTATTATTATTATTTCTATCCCCCTTTTTGTATCGTTTCCTTTCGTTTTTTTTTCGTTTAA
>JAFIRS010005860.1:0-47655 GCA_018342105.1 Gonioctena quinquepunctata | reverse complement strand
GGAATTGAGGATTGAACATCAATCCTCAAAGAATACACCATGGTAACATTCACTCGAAGACGTAAACTAGAGGTACTAGGACCCATGAAACTTCGAGGAGAAACTATACAGAACAAATATCTCAGGGTGATACTGGACTCGATACTGGACAGGGTGATACTGGACTGGCCAGAGATACATCAAAAGAGTACTTAAACTAAACTAGGCAAGATGCAGAGACTTGCCTGCAAAGGCATCACAGGGATAATGACATCAACGTCAACTGCAGCCATGGAGACACTGCTGGGATTGCCTCCCCTTCACTCGGTGGTACAAGGAGAGGCAAGGTTCGGTGCCTTCAGACTGAGAAACACACTGGACAACATAACCATTGGTACAGTACATATGAGTATCGTAAGCATTGTTACCAGGAACCTGCTAGACTTGAGATCAAACCATATTCGAAACGATTCTTCTTTGACAAGTCATACAGGGTATTCATTCCAGCCAGAACTGTATGGAATAACACATAACTCTATACCATTCTACAGGGCCAGATCCGTTACACAAACGGGTGAAGATGTTGCGGGAACAGGAGTGTTTTTTTGAAACCCAAGGACCAAGTTCAGCTACTCACTGGGTATTCACACTCCTGTATTCCAGGCAGATGTTTACGCAATCTGTCAATGGGCGAGGGATGAAACCGAAGAACAATAATGGAGGAGCAGATCCACATTCTCTCAGACAGCCAGGCGGCACTAAAAAATCTGAGCAGCCACGAAGTGAAGTCCCAACTGGTATGGACCTGTAAGGAGGAACTAACAATACTGGCAGAACAAAACCTTGCACGATTATTTGAGTGTCAGGACTTCACGGATTTGCAGGAAATAGAAAAGCCGACGAATTCGCCAGAAGAGAATCGGCAAACAAACCGGATCCAGTACAGACCCTTGGAGTATCGAAGCGAGAGTCTGTAGACTGTAGACTTAATCCAGGAAAACTACAAACTATACTGGTATAATATATCGGAAAACAGACGCGGGAAAGAATACATCAAAAACCCGTGTCGGAAAAAAAAACCAGACCTGTTTCCTTTAAACAGGGAACAACTGAAGATTATAACGGGGTTTATAACTTTCCAATGGACACCTTTTTTTTTGTTGGGGTGGGAACCGCATGGCACCTGAGCCTTAGTTTCGATCAGCTACAAGTAGTGTCGGGCGCTACTCCGACTAAAACCAACCCGTATGCTCCCTTACCCTCTGACATCATCGTTACACTTCCTTCGCGAGTGTTGGATGGTCTTTTTTCTCCAGTTTTCCCTAACTCCTTTCTACGCTCTGGGCGACTCCCTATTCCTCCTCCTTCTTCTACATTATCCCCTTGATGATGGCATGTACTCTTTCCCAGTTTTCCTTTGACTCCATCATTATCCCCCGTCATGTTGTCTGGGTTTATGGTCTCTCCCAGTATCTGTTAGTGAGTCCTCCCATCTGGGGCAGTGGAAGAGGGTATGCTCGTGAGTGTCTTCCTCCCTGCAGTATCGGCATCTTGCGTTGATCGTCTCCTTGAATTTGAGTGTATATGTGCCAAAAGAGCCGTGTCCTGTCAAGGCCTATGTTAGAAAATATTCCAGACTCCTGTGTTCGCACGTTACCCATGTGTGCAGGTCAGCCTCTTTGTCCACTGCCCCGTCAGTTCGTTTTCCCTCCATAAGGTTTGCCACCTCTCTGGGGTGTCCTGTCTAGCTTTCTTTTTGTTACTCTCAAGGTGCCCGTTACCATCCCTGTACAGCGTATTTTTTCCCCCACTAGTCTGTCTATAGGTGGATTCCCTGTAACCACCTGTATTGCCTTCATCAAAACCATCCGATAGGCGCTCGCCACTCTGAGTAGCATCCTCCGCTGCACCGACTCCAGCCTCTTTCTGTAAGTTTCCACTGTCATCGCCGCATATAGATTGGACCACCCCGTTCAGCATTGCCCTCTAGGCGCTTCCCGGCACCCTACCAATGGTAACCTTACATGCAGATTATGCGGTGGGAACGAAACAAGTAGACACATACTGTGCAACTGCAGAGACACCAATTTTTGGGCAACCAATTGAGGAACAAAACTGTACAGCACACACTAAGTGAAGGACTTGTACAAATCTGTGCGAAGCACGAACTTACTGGACTGGGTGCTGTAAATGTGAACAACAGGTAAGATACAATGGGCGAGTAGGCTCAAGAGTTATCAAAGGTTTCAGTGGGTGAATCGGACGTACAGAGGGTACACAGACCCCAGAACTCAGGCTATCCCACACTACCGTAAGGTGTCCATAAATTATTTTCTCCACCCCCAAAAAAAACAGATACCTCGCTTATTTTCCTGATTGGGGTCGAAAGAGCTACCCCTGCGATTTTTGCAGGTTAGCATGGTATAAACTAGACGTTGGTTTGTATGAGAATTGTTTTGTTGGCTCACCCGCTGCAAGTGATATGGGTATTTGCCAATTCAGATTTGAAAAAACTGAATGTAAAATATAATTTTGAGGATTTAAGTGATTATTTTCCATAACAAAAAACTATATTTCAGCTGGCTTCATACTTCAAGTGAATATCGACTAGGAGAAAATTAGAAGCTGTTTCAGTCGTTATAATACCCAAATTTCTACACACAAGATGGTGATGAAATAAATGGGTACAGTACATTGGGTCCAAGGAATATATATATATATATATATATATATATATATATATATATATATAATATCATTTCCTTGGACCCAATAGCCATAATCTAACCTTTTTATTTCATCACCATCTTGCATCTTGAAATTTTGTTATTATGACGACTGAAACACGTTCTAATTTTCTCCTAGTCGATATTTGATTGAGAAGCTAAATTTTGGAAACTCACTAATGGATTCACACAATTTATGTTAAGTTATATTCAGGATGCAGATGTATTCGACGAGGTTGATCATTCTGATATCTTTCAATAACACTGCCAGAAATTTTGGAAACTCACTAATGGATTCACACAATTTATGTTAAGTTATATTCAGGATGCAGATGTATTCGACGAGGTTGATCATTCTGATATCTTTCAATAACACTGCCAGAAAAATTGAAAACAGCATTTATGTCAGCTTCAGTTCCATGACTAATAGCGACTGGTGAAGGATGTGTTTGGTTAAATCAACAAACCAAAATCATCAAGGCATTGTAACACACACATTTTTTGAAAACATTTGATTGGCTTCACCTGTATGTATGTAACGGAATCTTTGAAATTAATTTCCACCAACTTCCAGATATCCGAATTGTTTGAAATTTGGAACATGTATTGAAACCCGATGGCAATACAATAATATCATAGCTTTGACTTGTTATTCTCACCAAGGTTGTCGAAAAAAAGTTGATTTACAATAGGAATATTTGGTGATTGCGCCAGATTGGTCTCAGCAGTTCCACCAAGAGTTAGGTTGAACTTTAATCCCACGTGGATGAATCAATCGAAGAGTTTTTCTTCCGTAATCGGAGAGTTCAAAAACACGCTTTCGTAGCAATATGAACTGAAAAGTTGAAAATTAAATTATAGTTTGAAAAACTGAAAGAACACGCTTTAATAGCCATATGGACTGAAAAGTTGAAAATAAAATAGGGACAAAAAGGTAAAAATAATAAGAATAAAGACATTGACCAAAAAATATCCTCTTATGTGAGCGTGCTCTTTACTTACTTTTCAAAATGAATCTACCTTCACGAATAGCTAGCGACAAAAACTTAATATAACTGATATCAAGCACCCCATGCTTTTTTACTTGAAAAAAAATGCATGTTTACAATATGCGAGATCACACACGCGTAAATTCAGTTGAAATTTTCTTTTAGTTGGAATTAGTGATGGAATGTTAAAAATATTCAATTGAGAATGTTCCCTTTTCAATAGTGATGGAATATTATATATGCTTTCTTTTTCTAGAAGATATTATGTAGTTTTTCGTCTGCCTTTACGCTAAGGCTAACCTTTCATGCCAGCGTGAAGAGAGTTTGGAACCGAAAGACTTTGATGTGATGTGGTTCAAGCTATCTGATACCAAACTGACTAAGTTCCTCTGCTGCCTTTACCTATCACCTGATGAACCTTCATCTAACGACCTCTTTGAGTTTTTATCACTCAAACTGGACTACATTCAGGAGAACCATCCAACAGCTGAAACCATAATCATGGGAGACTTTAATGTACATAACGCTGCCTGGCTCAAATTCTCTAACAAAACAGATGATGCGGGTCGTCAAGCCGAGGCCTTCGCCATCACTCAAGGTCTAGAACAACTGGTCGAGCTACCAACCCGCATCCCTGATGTCAACAACCAGTCTGCCAATACACTAGATCTTTTCCTCACTACCAATCCTGACCCGTATAGAATAGAAGTTTGTGCCCCACTTGGAAACTCTGATCACACTCTCATCTCCACAACATGCTCTTTCCATCTACCATCGAGCTGCACAATACCACCCCGTCTCATGTGGCATTACAATTCGGCCGACTGGGAAGGTCTTCGTATGTTTTTCTCAGCGTTTCCATGGAAGAGAGTTTGTTTCTCTTCAGTAGATCCAACACGATGTGCTGAGACAATTTCTGAAATCATCATGTTGGGGATGCAAACTTACATACCGACTACCGAAAAGAAGAACATCATCCGATAAGACCTGGTTTAACAGAAACTGCTCTAGAGCTGTGGCTTCCAAACAGGCAGCATACCATCGATGGCTAAAAAATCCGGGCCCTGAGACCAGAGCAGCATATGTCGAGGCTAGAGGCATATGCAAAGAGACAATAGAATGCTCAAAAGATGCCCACAATGCCAAAATAAGATCAAAACTTGCTGAATGTCCTAACGGATCCCGTTCATTTTGGTCTTTCGCCAAAGCTGTGGGAAGAAACTTCACTTCCAGCTCATTTCCACCTCTAACCAAAGAAGATGGATCACTAGCAACGACTGCCCAGGAGAAAGCCAATATCTTTGCACACCTATTTGCTGGAAATTCCACTCTGGATTCATCGGGAAAACAACCCCCGAACATTACACCTATTGACAGTCACATGCCCGAGATCACCTTTCGCCAACGTACTATCAGAAAGATTTTGCTGGGTCTCAACACCAACAAAGCCTGTGGATCTGACGGAATCCCGCCGATTGTTCTCAAGAAATGTGCCTCCGAACTAACACCTGTTCTTTGTAAGTTGTTCAACCACTCTTACAATTTGGAGGTATTTCCGTCCAATTGAAAATTGCAAGAGTACAGCCAGTCCTAAAAAGGCCCTACCCTAGCAACTCAGACCTATCGCACTGCTATCTATTATTTCAAAGGTCATGGAAAAGCCATCAACATCGAGCTCATGAAATATCTGGAAGACCCCAGGAATTGTCAACGATAGGCAATATGGCTTCCGCCATCAGAGATCAACTGGTGACCTACTCGCTTCCGTCCCCACATATATGGAGCTATCTATTGAAAAGTATGGAGAAACTTTAGCTGTGGCATTAGATATCTCCAAGGCGTTCGATCGAGTTTGGCACCAGGGACTCCTCGCCAAGCTTCCGTCTTATGGCTTGCCCCTCAGCTGTGTTCTCTGCCTGCTAGTTTTCTCAAACAGGTCTCTCCATGTAGTGGTCGATGGAGTTTCATCTGACACTCTACTCATAAATGCTGGTGTTCCGCAAGGATCTATTCTCGCACCAACACTATTTCTACTTCACATCAACGACCTGTTGAAAGCAACTTCATGTACACTAAAAGCTTTGCCGATGATAGTACCTCCATACCTCTTTCTCTTCCGGGGCCCCCCTATATCAGCCCGTGAAACCGGGAAATGAACGAGGAAGAAATGTTAATAATATAAATATGGACTTAGCAACAATTCTCGAGTGGGGATCTAATAACTTGGTAGAATTCAATGCAAACAAAACACAAGCATGTCTTTTCTCTAGAAAAGCCGATCTCACTGTGCCTAACATAACTTTGTCAGGAGTAACGATACCACTGAAGTCATCCATATCGATGCTTGGTATTACTATCAGCAATAACCTTTCCTGGGAAAATCACGTGAGGTCCATTGCCAAAAGTGCATCCCTAAAACTTGGTTTTTTGTTTCGTGCCAAGAGCTATTCCACCCTCACTCAGCTGCTTATGATCTATAAGGCACAGATCCGACCTGTCCTGGAATACTGTTCCCATATTTGGAGCGCGGCACCTAAACATATCCTGAGGCTTTTGGATTCTGTCCAAAAAAGGGCAATTCGTCTCGTCGGTGATGCCTCGCTTACAAACTCGCTCACTTGTCTGGAACACCGTAGAAAAGTTGGCGATTTGTCTCTATTTTATAGATATTTTCATGGGCGATGCTCTTCTGAAATATCAACAATCGTTCCTGCTTTGGCAGTCTCTTCGAGATTAACCCGTCAATTTCAGTCATCACACCCCTTCGTGGTCACTTTGGAGACCTGCAGAACATCACTTTCCAAAGACTTGTTCATCCAACGAACAGCGAGGCTTTGGAACTCATTGCCTAGGGAGGTGTTCCCCGAGGCATACAACCTCCAGAAATTCAAGAAGAACACCAACTCCTACCTTCTTTCCCTTGGTTCCCACGATGTTCTCTAAACATTACAGGATATCCCTTTTCGTGGGAACCAGAACATAAAAAAAAAAACGCCACTCGAAAACCCTTCAATTTAGCGGGAAATGCAAACAACAGATGAAGACTTCGTATTTGATAGATTCAGGTATTCTGGAATAATATGTTTGAAAATTTTGCAGAAAAGATGTTGTCAAAATTGACAAAGTTAAACGCATTATGTTTGTCCCCCTATAACAAAATGCACTCGCAAACCTCATGCTACCTGAATACGGAAATTTCACTTGAAACTTCCTACCAATTGTCGATCCCATTGAGGCTATGATTTGATTATTAGCACAAGAGTGCTTCCATACTTATGTTTAATTTTCAACATGGGACTGGAATTTGTGAATCGTTGTTGTTTTCGCAAAACTATTTGAATTAAAGTAGGTACCATTGTTGTGTGTTCATTGAAATTATTCGTGTTTGTGTGTTGTGTGGTCAGACACAGGCTGTCGGTTTTTTGCCGCATCAACGCACGTGAGTCAAATTGCTAATGATAACATATTTTAAAATTTTATAAAATCAATATGGGAGAATAGTTTTTTATTTATTTTCCATAACGAGTTCTATGGCTATTGTTTACACTCCAACTGATTCAATGACAGAGGTTGGAATGTGTTGCCACTTCATATATTCCATTTTCAAACTACCTTCTGATTCATCTGGAGTTAAACTCAAACCCCGAGCCTAAAATATATATATATATATAGGACTGGGGTTTTCTTGGGTATTTGGTTCGTGGTAGGAGTAAGCGAATAAAACTAGTAGATTTTGATCTTGTATTCAAGGGATTTGACGTTTCGTTCGAGAAAAGAATTTTGTGTCCCAAGTGGCTCCCTAAAATGCTAGCCGAAATTGTGTTTGTAGGTAAGAACCCCAAAAAAAAAACCATTCAATAAATTGGAACTCTATCTATATATTTTCTACATTACAGTTTTATATGGAAAAATGTCAGATGAAGCTTAGAATTCTCAAGCGAAACGTCACATCCCTTGAATACAAGATCAAAATCTAATAGTTTTATTCGTTTACTCCTACCACGAACCAAATACCCAAGAAAACTCCAGTCCTATACAATTGATGGTTCAAGAAACTAAAAAGAAAATATATATATATATATATATATATATATATATATATATATTTTCTTCAAATTCTCGGAATAAAGGTCTGATTCAGTCAATTCATATAATTTTTCTTAACGACGTTTCGACATGGTATTTGTCATCATCAGGTTAAAACACTAAAATTAAAAATATGGAGTTTGAGACATTTAACTCAACACAATATTGAAATGTATGCACTAAAATAATTCTTGAAAAACATATGGTTCAAAATATAACATGTTATTTAACTCAATATAAATATTTGTGACATTTATGAGTATTCACTTACAAATTATTTTATTTGAGTTTTGCGTTCGCATTGTACGAAGGTTATTGTGGGAGTGTGACCTGCGTCGAAGTGATCGGGAATGGTTTGTTTATTTTTCATGCATTTTTATCCTCTTCATAAGTAGGTACATGGGAATGTTTATATTGAGTTCTTATATATGGGCCGGACTGTATTTTTTTTTGGCAGCATGTAAAGATCAGTTTTCATTATGATTACTTCAAACAAAGTTAAAAGAGGTTGTTATAAATCTGGCTTAAGTTTTTGATATCATTTCTATTGTTAATGCTATTGGGGTCTTTTTTAATATGTATCATTTCAAGGAATGTTCTTACTCTTGGATTCCTTTCTTTGGTCAAAATTTCAACGTTCTCGAAACGTCGTTAAGAAAAATTATATGAATTGACTGAATCAGACTTTTATTCCGAGAATTTGAAGAAAATATATATGTGGTCAAGAAACTAAAGAAAAAATATATTCGGCTGGGAACTAGATACTGCCAAAAAATGGATGGATATTTCACAACGATGGAAAATAGAATAGGAAGGAACAACACCAAATTCTGAAAGATTACTCAAACACAAACAAGAAAATTGCAGAGAAAATAGAATAATTTTTCTGGTAAATGTAAAATCAGAAACTAATACCAATTTTTTAAAATAAATAATAAACTCAAATTCAAGCATGGAGAATTTAAACAAAAATATGAGCATATTTTAGGAATTTTCTACATCAAACTCATCCAAATTTGCATCAATGAATGCTATAGAAACATTTCGAATTTAAATAGAAACATTGAACATATCAAATATAAATTATCACAAAACGTTTTTTTTCGAAAATAAAAACTTTACTACGAACGATTTTTCAAACACTGAAAAAAAACAGAAAGAAAAAATTGAAAACTTACAAAAAAAAATAAATCTTCTCAAAAAATAGAACTTAATGAAAATTGGATAGAAAACCTAACTGACACAAATATTCCTGAAGACATTTTATATACCTTGAGTCTTGGTCAAAATTTCAACTACGAAAATAGGGAAATCCCTACAGAATCGATAATTGCAAATTTAGAATAAAAAAACTGGAATTACCTATCAAACGAGCGAAAATCAGAATGAAATCAGACACAAAATCAATAACATCATTACCAACTTCAAAACTTTTTTTAAAGGAAAATACCGAATTACTTATACTCAGGGCTGATAAAACTAACAAAACAGTAATTATGCAAATATCTGAATACAAAGAAAAACTAGAAAATTTGCTAATGGATAAAACCACATATAGAAAAGAGAGATTCAACCCCACAGAAAAACTTCAAGCGAAAGTTAATAAATTAGTAAATAATTGGTTCTCGTCAACCCTTATAGATCAGGTAACAAAAAACAAACTCAATATACACAACGCCCAACCTCCAACAATATACGGGTTGCCCAAATTACACAAAACTGGAATTCCCCTTCGCCCTATTGTCAGCAATATTCAATCTGCCACTTACAATTTATCAAAATTCCTCTCAGAAATTCTTTCAAATGTTATTGGAAAAATGATTACTATGTGAAAAACTCCTGGGAATTTGTGGAATTTATCCGCAATATAACAGTTCCACAAAATCATATAATAATCTCTCTAGATATAGTTTCTTTATATACAAATATAGATACAAAATTAGCGATAGAGATCATAAGAGAAAAATGGCATGAAATACAAAATCACACAACACTAACCTTGGAAGAGTTTTTGAAAGGAATTGAACTATGTTTAACCTCAACATACTTTCAATATGAAAATAAATACTACTCACAAATATTCGAATTGCAATGGGATCTCCAATTGCTGCAACAGTAACAAATCTGGTTATGGAGTATGTTGAAGAAAGATCATCAAATCACTAACATTCAAAACCAATATTCTTCAAACGATATGTAGACGATTGTTTAACCTGTATCCCTATTGACAAAGTTGATGAAATTCTAGAAAAATTTAATAAATATCATCCTAGATTGAAATTTACAATAGAAAAAGAAATAGAAAACAAATAAACTTTCTCGACACAACAATAATACACGACAATACTGGAAAAATTTTCACAAACTGGTTTATTAAACCAAATGCATCAAATCGTTACACTAACTATTTGTCAAACGCACCCCTTAGTTACAAAAAAATGTTATTCAAAATTTAACTGACAGAGCTATAAAGCTTGCTCACCCAAAATTCAGGAAAAATAATATAGAAATAATCAAGAATATATTGAAAGAAAATAATTACCCCAGCCACTTTGCAGAAAAAACAATAAAAAAACGAATACATGCGATCTACAATAAAATGATAATGAAGTAAAAAAACAACAACATACATACCTTTACCATACATAGACAAACTATCGAATGAAATTAATAAAACAATGGAAACAACACAACATATCTATTTCACATCGACTGAAAAATACGAACAAAACCATTTATTCAAAATTAAAACCAGAAATACCAAAAAACAAACAAACTCATACAGTATATAGAATACCATGTAAAGACTGTCAAAGTACCTATATAGGTCAAACAAAACAATATTTGCAGAAACGAGTACAAGCCCACAAATATTCAAAAACCGACATTACAGCCTTATCAAAACACGAAAAAGAAAATCAACATAAGTTTAACACCAACAACGTTGAAATTTTGACCAAAGAAAGGAATCCAAGAGTAAGAACATTCCTTGAAATGATACATATTAAAAAAGACCCTAATAGCATTAACAATAGAAATGATATCAAAAACTTAAGCCAGATTTATAACAACCTCTTTTAACTTTGTTCAAAGTAATCATAATGAAAACTGATCTTTACATGCTGCCAAAAAAATAACAGTCCGGCCCATATATTAGAACTCAATATAAACATTCCCATGTACCTACTTATGAAGAGGATAAAAATGCATGAAAAATAAACAAACCATTCCCGATCACTTCGACGCAGGTCACACTCCCACAATAACCTTCGTACAATGCGAACGCAAAACTCAAATAAAATAATTTGTAAGTGAATACTCATAAATGTTACAAATATTTATATTGAGTTAAATAACATGTTATATTTTGAACCATATGTTTTTCAAGAATTATTTTAGTGCATACATTTCAATATTGTGTTAAGTTAAATGTCTCAAACTCCATATTTTTAATTTTAGTGTTTTAACCTGATGATGACAAATACAATGTCGAAACGTCGTTAAGAAAAATTATATGAATTGACTGAATCAGACCTTTATTCCGAGAATTTGAAGAAAATATATATGTGGTCAAGAAACTAAAGAAAAATATATATATATATATATATATATATATATATATATATATATATATATGTATATAGTTTAAGTTTTGGGTAAACTTATACTCTCCAACGATTTCCACAATTTGGGGTACCTACTTACTCAAGGCGTTCATCTCTAAGTATGTCCAGTAAATGATTGAGGCCCACTTTTATAGGTTCCAGTTTACCTCTGGTTGAGTTTACTAGTGTTTAGAATGTGCCTTCAGCCGATCATGAAACGAGCATCATTTCCATTCTAACCACTAGTTAACACACCCAGAGGTCAACTTGACCCTATAAAAGTGAGCCTTGGGGAATCCAATCGTTTCAAAGCTCTGAGAGAGAATATGCCATCTTCAGGTTCAATTCCATTTATAGGCAAAAAAAATGCATAAGACAAAGCTCATGTTACTTCCAAATACCGCTTCAACTACCCATCTGAGCAGTTGCTTGCTGAGTAGTCAGTTGACGTTGACCGTTGTGACGAAAATGTGGCATGGAAACGTTCAGTCCCAGATTTTGGCAAAACTGCATTGAGTCTCGATAACCGCACTCGTATACAATGTTGTCACCCTCAAAAAAGTGAAGAATTCATTCTCGTTATCAGCCATAGCGTTGAATATCGACGATTAATTTTTTTTGGAATCTGAAGCATGCGAGCCAGTAACATAAATAATATAACCATCTGGTGCTGTCACAACCGAGAATTTAACTAAATTTGAGCGTTTTGGCAGAAAATATGTCTTTCGCTGAGATAAATGATCACGAGGTTTTTCATGGTACAAGTATGTGGCATCAACAAAAGCTGGATGTTCTCTCACTATGGATCCGACATAGATGTCCCTACTGAAACTCCATAAATTTCGTACAAAATAGATCATCCTGTGAACATCTGTGGTGTATATTAGATTTCAACAAGCAATTGTCAGAATAACCCGGAAACTACATGAGAGTTTTGAAATTGTGCTTATGTTACAAGAACCGGGATTCGAGGAAGAGAACAGAGGTGACATGCAAAACGCCATCAAATGAAGTATATTTTGTATTTAGAATTTTCGATATACATTTTGTTGTGGAGTATTTTAAGCAAATAATACTGACAAATTCGAAATTTTCTCAGTTCTTTTGAAAATAACAAAAACGCAGAAACGTATCAGGGCCAATTTAGTGATTTTCCCTCCTGATATTCAGCATTTCTCACTTCCAGGGGATTTTTTTTAAGAGTCAAGTGGCGCCCATTCTATTTATATTTTCGTAATTGTCACTTATTCAAATATCCATGACCTGATGCTCACCAGGCAAACAGATTCCGGAGCTATAACCTTTTTGTCTTCCGAGAACAAAATGTTATACCATGAATCGTTATATCTGTCATTTAATACTACTCGAGAATCTGTATTTTCTATAATTACACATTTCACTTGCCTGATATAGAAAAAACATACATTTCCAATTTTCCCTAGGTATATATTTCTCTCGGTATCCATGATACTTGATGATCAGTGGTATACCGATCGCTTTGAAAATGATAACCACTAAGAGATATTGGAGAAGACATAGTCATATTTAGTTGTTCAAGACTTTCCCTATATATTTCATCCTTCAAAAACATTCCTCCTACCAGGATGATTTTTGTATCATATGCCTTTGGAGTTGATAACTGCTAGGAAATATTGACAGATTTAAAAATTGTAGTCGACAGAAATACCATTATTCAAAGATACCCACTTCACCAGAATTTGTCCTGAAAATCATAATCTTAACATTTATACACTTTACAAATCCGGCAAATCAAATATCCTATTTTCTCCTTTTTTTTCACTTCCAATCATTTCTCGTAATTCTTATATTATTTTCTATCACCCCTTTTTTTAATGTACATTACAAATTTCGAACAAGAAAGGATAGCTGAAAAAGAAGAGTATTATGAAATCAAATGAATGTGATGAGAGTGATGAAAGAGGCATTCCTAATAAAATTTGCTCGATATTTTAAGCAATAACAGAAAATCTGATGCTTGTGATGGCGACTATTTTGGGTATGATTACATGAACAAAGCATAGAGCCACGAATACCCCATTGGAACACCCCATTGAAAATTAACTGAAAAATAAATTGTCGTTTCAGTGATGAAGAAATGGAAACATGGATTTATGAGCTCTCATCACTGCGAAATTGAAAGCTTTCCCAAGCTTTTATTTTGAATTTGTACCAAAAGTTCAGAATTCGCATCACAAAAAACATACCGTATTTCGATTTTCGAAAGATTTGGACAATAAATCACTGAACTTGTTTGCCATTTTTCATCCAACATCTTAACTTCACATGTCAATATTTCAAAATGAATCATTTTGCGAATCATGTGTCCGTGCCAAATTTCAAGTAAGTTACATAATTAGAAGTGAGTGAACTGAGTACAGAGTTCCATTACGGGTGGAAAATTTTTATTGATCAAATGCTTTTTTATGTTCCTATATGTTTTGAGTAATCGGAGTAATAACTCTCGACGAAAAATATCTGATATTTTGTTTTAATATGCTCAACTATATTTCTTACTATTATTACTGATTTCAACAAAACCCTCAAACTCTTGAGTTTGAAATATTCATTGGAGAAGCCATTTGTTTCCACAAAATCACATTACCATTGATATAATTTCCCTGAGTCTTTATAGCGCATATTCTGCTCCTGACGGTTCTGCTGTTTGAACAGGATATAACTCATCAGTTTTGGCGCGACTGGCTTCCAGAATAGTTGAAAACCGCTCTCCGAATTCAGATTCATTTGGTCGTAACGTACGAGGAGTTCCCTTTAGCAGGAGTTGTATTTCGAGCAACATCAACAAAAGACACTCAACCATTGTAACTTTAATCTTCTTCGGAAATTATTCTCATTGTTGCTGTCGAGTTAGTGGCACCGATAGTTGAAAATGAGTTCAGGTTAGTAATCAAATAAATATGAGAGTGATTAATACATCATCATTCAGTTATGAACCCAGGTTAGTTTGATGTTTTGAAGGACATCACACAAAAAAGATGAATCAGGCGTTAATGAAAATCCCCTAACTTTGGTATAATATGGTTTTTATTTAATAATTTGAAGCTTATTTCCGGTGGAGGTCAACTCATTCTTGACAGGTTGTTATGGAAATTATAACTTTTTATAAGGGTGAAGAAATAAGTTAACATGGTTGTTACTACACCAAATTCTTCTTTCAAAAAAGAAAAGTATTCAATAACCAATAACTTGTATTCTCAATTTCACCTACCAGGAAAAACTCATCTATACACTGCTGACGTATTGGGAACTCAATTTTTTATCGTTTTCAAAACTTAGGAAACCTGGTGGAGCTTTTCAATATGTTTTGCAACAAGCATATTATGATATTTCTTGTTCATTCAATGTTGAAACTCTGTCGTTTCTAAGGACTTCTTTCAGTAAGGGTACATACTTGCGACCCATATCCAGATAGTAGAATGTGAGTGGATTCTTTGATTTTTTCATTATGAGCTTCTTTTTCATTCTACTTTATAGTTTCCATTGTTGTGAGATATGTTTCAATAATCAAGAGCCTGTGATTGGTCGATTTTTGATGTAATTCCACAGTTCGTCCTTACGAATTTCTGAGGGTTAGATATCTGATTTTACTTTCGATACGTGAACAAGGTATTTATGTAAAACAAATAGAAAATGGAGGGCAATTCTGTATACAACTCGTTTTGTTCCTGCAACAAACATTATATTACTGACACTAAAAAATGAGCCAAAAGAACATTGAGATTACAAATAAAAATCATGTGAATTAATTCTGCAAGTTTTTTTTAAACTGCACCAATTTTTGAAAAAATGTGAGGTTTTTGAAATATTAACACTATATATGGATGTTTCAAATTACAAGTTACTAGTTGAATGAATGTTCTTTATTTTTATATTTCCATAAATTATCAGGAATTATGGATGTACTCTACATATTGATTCACAATTTTTTGAAAGCTTTTTTAAATTTATAGAATGTTCTGGAATCAACTATGAAATAGGTTTTTCCATTATGGAAAACCTCATTCGATTCTTATTGAAATATAGTTTCATATTTCAGATGAGGAGAATGATTTCATGGTTTCTTTCACAATATATTTTGGAACAAGGAAGTTATATTATATGTGGGAAATTCATTGGAATGTTTATTATTACTGAAGTTATTTTATTATTGCGGTGACAACATGGATTCATCCTGCAATCTAACATTTCTTTGATTTGAATATATGTTCATCTATTGAAACAATATCATATTGAATGAAAATTTGTTTCAACACAAATATAATATATTCAAATCAAACAACGGAAATAGATCAATTCAAATACAAGAATATCATATTGGTTGAATTATATGCGTTAGATGGCGAAGCGTTCGCCCAACTGACCCTGACTCAAATAATGTTACCAAATATCAAAGCCAACTCATCATCGTTGCGACGTGTGGACTTGAATGTCTGGTG
Source organism: Gonioctena quinquepunctata (assembly GCA_018342105.1). Classification (NCBI taxonomy): domain Eukaryota; kingdom Metazoa; phylum Arthropoda; class Insecta; order Coleoptera; family Chrysomelidae; genus Gonioctena; species Gonioctena quinquepunctata. The sequence goes on along the minus strand of JAFIRS010005860.1, from coordinate 31,795 downwards.
TAGGCTCTCTTGCTCGGTTGCCATATTTATCAATTCAGCGGATTAACAAAATAAGCTCATTTGAATAAATATTTTTAGTAAAGAGATCAGCTCATTTTATTGAATTGACATTTTATTGAAATCATTAGTACTCGTTTGAATTGATATTTTTATTGAAGCAATCAGCAAATTTTGTAGATGTGATTATTCCATTCAACAAAATAATTACATGGTTGAAACAACATTACTGCCAAAACGAGTTATGAATAGAGTTGGTCGAAGATATTTGGTTCGTGCAAATCAGTTTCAGTTGATGAAAACTTCAAATTTGATCCAAAATCAAGATATAATTTTACTCATTTCGAGATTATATTTTGTCGTGCATATACAACACTTCAATTTGTTCGATTCAAATACATTTTATTTGATTCACCAATTTATTTTTTTCTGTGTGAAGTTATGAGCCCAAAAAGTAATTGATATTTCTAGAGTAGTAGAAGCACCGGATTTTCTCGTTTATTCCCGGAAGAAGCCCAATATCGGAATATAACCAAATGGAATCATCCCACCAGTTTGTTCATCATAAATCTACAGAAACAGGTTGTGGGGTATCATTTAATATTTTTGTTTTAAGTTATTTCTGCCTGCCTATTTCCATGCGTCCAGGACAAATAAGCACCACATTGTGTTATTTGGAGTTGAAAATAAGATATTTCTGCATAAATGAAACTATTTACAATGACACCAAAATGAATGGAAAACAATGATTTCCTAATCGACTATAACCGCCCAATTGGCCACAAATTAAAAAAATAACCTGAAAACAAAAACAAAAAATTAAAATAATGATTTACAAAATCCCCCTTTCCAAAACAAGTAGCACCAAAGCTCTGAATAAGTGTTTTGAGAAAAGTATAAATAAATTTATAACTAAAGAACTTTTGGAGCCCCAAAACGAATATATATATATATATATATATATATATATATATATATATATATATATATATGTATATATATATATATACAGTGTCCGCCAAAATCTTGAAAACATATGGTATTTTTTATTTATTAATAGTTTCTCAGAAAATGTCATTCTTCATAAAAGTTGGTGCATTCAATTAGACTAAATACGCGTTATTATCAGCGGCTAAGTGGGAATCGACCGATATTCTTAATTCACTATAGAGTAAAGTGACATTACTATGGAAAATATAGAAAATGTTATTAAAAAAAGTTGTTTGCAATCAGAAGATATTCCCACTTATCCAGTTAATTTAAATATTTATTTTGTGGTTATTAATTATTCAGCAAATATTTTTCTGATAAAGATTGACCTCTTTTCATGAGGATCCTGGCTTTATTTCATTCTCTTTCCATTACTGTTTTTTTTTTTACTCATTTCGAAGATTTTGTTAGATCAGTTAATTGCTTAGACAGACAATTCATGCTAAAATTATTGTCGATAATTCCCATTAAAAATTGAGGCCAACTCATCAAGCAGTTATTGAAATTAGTAGTTTGTTGACTAAACTGGATAACCAGGAATATCTTTTGATTGCAAACATTTTTTTTCAATATTATTTTTCGATATTTTTCATAGTAACGTCACTTTACTCCATAGTGAATTTAGAATATCACCCGATTCCCGCTAAGCCGCACGCCACTGATAATATCGGATATACGCGTATTCATTCTAATTGAATGCACCAACTTTTATGAGGAATAAAATTTTCTGAGAAACTATTAATAAAAAAAATCCCATTTGGTTCCAAGATTTTGGCGGGCACTGTATATAAAAAGTCCCCAAAAGTAAATTTCGTTGAAGAATAATAATAAAGTATTCATTCAGCATCAATGCTACATAAAAATTACGCAAGTTTACAATCAGGATTTTTTACAAACATTATTATATATAGAAAAACTCAACCTTATTAAATAAAATTTAAGTTGAGTATGGAATTATAAAAATGAAAGATGACGAACACGCTAATATTTAGTTATCTAATTTCCTCGAAAGCTTTTTGAACTAATTTGAATTATCAAAGTTTTTGATAGTCACAGGTAGTTTATTAAGCTCAATTACTGATTTCTATCAGATAGTCTTGAAATCAATTGTACAAGTGTTAGGATTAAATATCTTAAGGGCATGAATTTTAACTGATTTTCTATCTCATGCTAATATAAATAAAAGAAATATAATAATTTCCTAATGACTGAATTAATTTTTTTTTTTCATTTATTCGACGTTGGCCTGATTCTGCGACTAGACCCAATACCAAATCCGGTGAGCACAATTCCCAACCGGAAATTTTGTCGAATCCTCTGTTGTTTTAGAGGTAGGGTTATTTAACGAGCTCAATATCCATGAACTCGGACGGCCATCTTAACGTCCCCTCCGAAGGACGCCATATCTATCTTCATATCTCGTGCTCAATGCTATGATGCATATCTCGTACTACGCTACATTTATTCGGGCATTTTAACGCGCACCATACTTGGCAGGTGGTCAGCAACCAAGTACCAGCCGCACCTGGTGTTGTTTGGCTTCAGATCTTGATATAATTATCATGTCGGTAATTACCCGCCGAAAATTGTGATCGTCTGTGATGGAGATTATAAAACAAATTTCAGTAAACCTATCTAGAAAAGTAAAAATATAATAAGAAACGCCCGAAAGTCAATGATAATTATATTTTTTGTATCTTCCAAAAATATTGTAATAATTTTTGATATCACCCTGGGCTTGGAGGTATATTCAGGATAGTCTGGTAATTTCTTGGTAATTGAGTCCAAGGTGGGCACTACTCTAGTTGCCTCATCAATTTTTTTTAATTTTTGATCTTTTCGTTTTTTTTCCAGATAATGATCTACGACATCTCCTTGTTTTCTCAAGATTCCTTTTGTGTTGAAAACAATTAGATTTCGTCTGCCTAAATCTGTTCAAACATTTTCTAATTGTTTTATGGAGATTGTGTTGGATTTGAAGAAAAATTTTGAATTTCTGTTTTCCATTCTGTATGAAAAATGAAATATGAATTCGAAAACTCTTCCATATGTGGAATTAATTTCTTTTGTTTCTTATTGAAGTTTTCTACCTGAGCAGATGTCTACATTGTGAATTTTCCACAATTCTAACGTAAATTCCATCCTAATCCAAAGCCATACCGCAGTTTCACATTCAAGAATGAATCATGAAACATTTGCTGATTGCTGCTGAAGTCCGCTGAAATGATTTCTCAGCCGTGAAACCGAGGTATGGCTTCATATTTGGAAGATTTTCCCGTTGAGTGGAAACCCTTTTCTATGAATAGTGTGAACTTCCCAATGTAAGTGAGTTGAAAAAATAAATATGATCTTTTGCAACCTAACGCATTTGTCATTTCTACATCTGAGAATTCAAATTTCATTTGCCACACAAAATCGAATAATGAAAGATTTTTCTCAAATCAATGAGAATTAATTGGACTACTTTTTCTTAGTTTTGGATGTGAGAATATTGAATGTTTCTTTTGGCACTAATAGTTACTCATGTTTATGTGAATGATTGATTTGGAATAGGTTCGGATTTATCGAAAATGGCATAAGGAAATCGGGGTTTTTTTTTGCTTCTTCGTCACAATTGTCATTTTTGGACATTGAAAAGGAGTTTTCCGAACTTTTGTTAAATCTTTAAAATTTACGAGTTATTCTAAAATCACATCAAAATAGCAAACAAGAGCATTCACCTCTACTGTTCATCTTCAGTGAAACAAATTCAAAAATAATAATAATTTGAATTCTAAGCAAGTGATCTGACTTTTTTTTTTATTGATCTCCAAACTTCCTAGAGGGACGAGTTTACAAGCTTTTTTTTTTTATATGTAATATTTCAAACTCGTTAACAACTCTATGTGGCCCATTAAAAATTCGGCCACCGCTTCCTAAAATGATAAGTATTGAACACTTCCATTGGTTGTTGTACAAACTTGAAGCAGCTTTGCTTAGGCCAGAAAGTTCAGGTGGCTCCAGGTTCAGGCAGTTTCGACTACTGCATAAAATTTTTCTTGCAGTTGTTCAGCATGCATGGCTGCCTCTGCCCAGACACATACCACACCACTGTTCTACTAATGAATTCCATTATCTATATCCCAAACCCAATAAAGTATAATCTGTATTGCTTTACGGTTATTTATGCCATAAACGGCCAACGAAGTTATCGACTGGTTTTTACAACGGAATAGTTTTCACCCAATTTGGTCTACTATTTAATTTATACGGGAATCATATTTATATATTTTTCCGGTTTACTTCAAATTTCAACATTTTTATATGTACGATTCTGAACGGACCCTATATATATATATATTCATTATATATATATATATATATTCATTATATATATATATATTATATATATATATATATTATATATTATATATATTATATATATATATATATATATATCTATATAGACCAACTCAGCTCCGTTTCACTCGGCCCACCAACATCCACGTGTTTATACAAAGCAAACAGTTAATAGCCCACTCAGCCTCCGCCACTATCTCAGGCTGGGTTAGCCTCCCTCTGTATATGTTACATACGTTTTTTGGGAGTTTATGTAACTTGGCCTCCTTTTGAAGCTTTGTATCTACTGGGCCTCCTGACACTGTTGCCAATTTTCAGTCAATATTCAATTCCACAGCATGATAACAAATACACGGCCTGTTGAACAGTTTATCCGGTGGTTGAAAGTTTGAATTTTTTTCATACTCTGAAATGAAATTTATTTCAGTAGTATCGTATAACGAGAATATATAATCTACCTTCGATCATTCTGAAAATATTCAAGGAATAGTGGCTTAGAAGAGTTCCTAAAATTATACTAGACAATAAGTATTCCTGATGAAAGCAGTAAATATATTGGGTATATTTTGTTTATTAGTCTTCATTAATAGTAAAATTCCCGATTCAAATTCTAACGTTCCACGATCTTCCACTACGGTTGACCACTCTCATTTTATTTTTTATCGAAATTTACCAAAAATCCAGTTGGTATCTATACATCAGTAAAATTCCAGGAGAGTTCTTGAAACTGACAGATCCAAAGCTCTATACGGTCACTGTTTTCCGGTCTTTGGTCACTTTACTGGTGAAAGAAAGTGCAAACTTAAGTACTATCAAAGACACAGGCGATGGAAATTTTAAATACTAAATTCAATTGGGAATCGCTGGATAATTAGTAAAATATTGCCAAAAGCCTTTTTTGAAGGCGGCCACTACTTTCATTCCATCCCTCCTACAAGAATACTTAATGACAAAAAAAAACATAGGAGTGGAAGGAATATTTCTTGTTGTTCGGACCTTATAATAAATATTAATGTCAATGAAATTCAGAAAACATTTGAATGTTATATTATATTTGTAAATAATAAAATTGTACAGAAAATTGTTGACTCTTAACACCAGCATCGAAGTAATAAACTCAATTCAACTGTTGACTGAAATTACATTTCTAAAACTTACTTTGAAATTTATACTTTCAACACTTGCTCCAATAACAGCATAAAAACGCGCTCCGTCGATAGCAATTAGTTGGTAAATAGCCGCCACTAGTGAACAGTTATATTTATGTGTTGCATTTCGAAGAAAAAAAGTGACATTTTATTCGTGGATTTTCAACTCACAGAAAAAATCTTTCTATCAATATTAATTGAGAATGTTTCCCTTTTCAACATAAATACCCACAAGGGGTTTCCTGGAAGGGGTGCTTAAAGTTTATCTTTCATAGATGATTCCCATCTGATTTTATGAACATCCTGTTTTTTTTCAACAAATCAAAAGCTCTCACGATTGTGGCGATCCATGATGCGCCTCTCGAACAAAAATGTTTTTGCTCTCTACATACCTAATATTTGAACTCATATCAAACTGAAGTTATATCCCTTGCTCATTAAATAGTGCGTCCATAAAACCTCAGACTATACCATTGAAGGTTGATTTGGGTATAATAAATGTTTTTGTTTGGAGATTTGCCATCTTCAAAACTAACTTTTTCATTTTCACCCCTTTGGGGATGGTATCAAAACCTTCATAAGTGGTTACTCATGTCATCATAGTCTAAGTAGAAATGAGTTTCCTACGAAAATAGTTCTAGCCTTCGAAATATGAGCGATGACTCATTCGTTGGGATTATTCTGACGAAAATGTCTGTTTTAACACAAAACAAAAATAAAACACCTTGTTTTTTGGTAGTTACTCAAGAACTCTTGAAGATAGATGAAATAAAAAACGATTTTGAAGAGAGACTATTTACTATGAAAAATTTTTGTCACGGAAATCTATATCAATTATTTTAATTTTTTGTTAACGTTGAAAAAAGGGTTTACGCGCGGGGTTGGCACCTCTTGAGGGGAAACAATTCAAATAAATATTTTTTATACTATCAAATATAAATTTAAAAATTCAAAAAAATCAAATATCAGCTGAACAACTGAGAGAATATAATTTCATTTTGTTTTTCATTGAATTTTGATAATCGGAGGCTATAGTTAATTAAGTAGTTTTATAAAACCGAATATTGTTTAGAGAATGACTCCATTTTTTTTTTTTTGCTTTCTGGAGCACATTTTACATGTGTACTTAATGACATCATGCAGAAATTGATAAAAAATTTATTATTTTGTTAATTATAAATTTCTAAAATTACTAAATATGAGATTTCGAATAAACATTGTTTTTTCGATATTCCACATTATTATCAGTTTTATGTCTGACAAAGACATTTCACAACGTTTATTATATTTTTTTTTTAAAATTGTTTTTTTTTTCATTTTCTCATTATTTAAATAATGTATTTAGATTTTTTTTCTTCTGAAAATGGAATTGGTTATTCTCCACCTAATAGGAAAAATTTTTTTTTATTAATAATTCTTTATTTAGTTAACAATTAGTTATAAACAAACTTTGATTGGCGTTTTTTTTTGGTAGTACAAAAAAAATAACAAGAACAACCATATACAAAAACTGTTGTGTTTCTCATATTCTGTTATCTTTAGGAATTTATAATTACCAAACTAAGTAACTTTTAAACAATTTTATGCGTGATATAATGGAGTACACTGTAAAATGTTCGGAAACAAAAATCATGGTCATTCTGTGAACAATTATTCGGTTTTTAATGAAATCGGCGGTTCAAAAAAACTACTCAAATAACGATAGCCTTACATTATCAAAATTGAATGAAAAAAATTCCCAAAATTACATTTTCCAATGATACATAATACAATAATTTTTGGAATTTTTAAATTTATATTAATAATATAAAAATATGTTATGTGAATTGCTCTTTCGAGAGGTGCTGTAGTTCACGTAACGTCCACAGCTGAAGCCCTGTTTTAATTCATCGTTGAATTAAAATTATTAATAATGGGATAAGAGTTGGAGAGTAACATCATCACAGAAATTTATCTTTTTTTAATTTTCCCGATAGTCGATAGTTTTGAGGCTTTTTCCCAAAACTAGAACCGTTTTTATTTTTATTTCCATTTTTTGTTAAAAAAATCGAAAAATACGACTTTTAGAATGTCATTCGAATCGATTGAGTTTGATCACGGATTTTCCCAAACAACATATGTTATAAAAGGAAAAAAAAAAATTTTCCCATAGCGCATGGTTTGGAAAAAATTTTTATTTGTGGAAATATTGGTTGAGGATTCAGTAATATATATTGATATTACTTATCATTTCATTTTAAGAAAAGAAAAACCTATTACTTTCTATTTTGAAAATGTGTTTTAAATGGTACCCCAGTTTATTTGGATCTATTTTCCTTAGTTCCTTTCAGAAGAATTGAATATTTTATTCATTGGCATAATGATTTCTATTCAATTCCATTATTTCCTATTCTTTCAAATCCTCAATAACACAGTGAATAATTTTCTTTGGTAGTATAAATAAATAATTTTGAGTAGTTTTCAAGATCTGTGAAAGAATGTTCCTCTTCCATTCGATTTTCTGTACCATTTAGAACTGTCACTTATAAGGTTTTCTTCATAAAATATATTTATTGTATTGTTATATTATTATCAACTAGCATTTTTCCATATGTTTTCATCCTGTTATCCTGTTATCCCGTTATCTCGTTTTGGGTGGCATAATTGATTTGACAGCGGAAGTAATGCTTTGTGACGACTATTACAAATTCACCAATCCCTTTCCACCTGTAGATATGGCATTTTTGAATGAAGTTCAACACGATTCATTTATTCGTGACAGAGCCAAAACACCAATTTTCATTATTCTAACTCAAAAACTCACGGAACCAATAAAATTTCAGCCTCCATTTCGCCCCTTTGTTGTTGAATTTCAAAAACACTGGAAAACAAATTTCTATAAAAGACCTCAAATATCCATTCTCATATCCTAACAAAATGTTTCCCCATTTGACCCCTTCAGGGTTTGGATTTGAAGACACTGAAATACCTTTTTATGACCCGGAAAACTAAATTCTCCAATACAAACTTTCAGACCCTTTTCCCTTTTCCCCTTTGAGGGGTTTAATTCTAATAATCTAAAAATACGTGCGTTATTTGAGAAGGAAAGGCCAAAAATAGCGTTTAACCGAACTTCAAAACTTTCTTTTGGGTTTTCACCCCCTTTGGGATGGGTATTGAAAAAACTTTGGATACTATGTCATCTAAAATTCCTTTCAAAATTCAGCTCTTTTGTTGAGTTTTTGGCGGGCGTTGAAGTTGTGAATAGTCAGTCAGGACATGTAATTATATTGTATAGATTATTTCAATTCATTGGTGTCTATATGTATATGTTCTGTTGACTAGGGTATATTTCAAAACAATGGGCTACTATTTTATAACTCTTGTGTCCCCACCCAAAAAATTCCATATTTTTTTTTTTTGATGGCAGTAGCATGTTCTGTTAAAATTGAATTCATTTGAGTCGTTTACTTGAAAATTTTCATGATTTATCTGTAATCTTGAACCTTGGAACACCCAGATTCCTACATTCGTTTTAATAATCCTTCTAAGCAATTGTAACTTTCGTGGTACCAATATAAAACCGAAACTGAAATATCAAATCAAATACGCACTTAGAAATGTTTTCTGATATGTGGAAAACAATGCAAAACTTTTTAGGTTCACAAAATTAACTCACCGAGAATATATTCAAGAGGGATTCTATATGAAGATTGTTTTCATTCAATGAAAAGAATTATTTTTTGTTCGAGAATATGCGAAGTTTGGTGTCCTTTTGTTGAATCTTGCATGGGGAAATTGTTTGAGTGATTTGTGTATTACATTGTCAAAGTATCTTTTTAAATGGTGAAATACCAATATTTCATGGACTCGAATAAATCTTGACGTAAATTGGGAATCGATGAAAAGAGTATTTACCAGGCTCTTCTCAAATATTTGGGAAATTGCAGCCCAAATTTATATGTTCTGGCGGAAAAATACATGTTTCTTGATGACAATCTGAATTAGATGATATTTGTGTGCATCCCTTTTTGCCAAAGGGGAAAAAGCCAGTGACCTTCGAAAGTATACGTTTCAAACCTATAACATAAAAAAAGTATATAAGCAGGCACTTCAGCGGCGGGGACTGCACCTAAATTTAAAATGGCTAAAAATCGGGCGCGGACCCCCCATTTTTTGTGGCAAGTGTTTGTTATATTTATCCGCGAGCGCAAAGGGTGGTTCCGGGGTCCCATATTCGGAGGCTCGGTGACAATCTAGGAACCTCAAAATTAAGGGCCCGGGAGCCCATTTATCCCTATATATATATATATATATATATATATATATATATATATAAATATATGTTTTTTTTTTTCTGCTGGCATCGACTTAAAAAGGTCATTTTATATTCGCTGGGTCTCCGAATTTTCCCAATAGGTTTTGTTTTATATCTGATGGTAAATATTGATAATTTTTTTAAAATTGTATTAGTCTTTCTTCGGGCATCTCGGTTTCCTTTAAGGCATTTTGTATTTCTGCTGGTATTCCTATTCGGTCCCCATCAAATTCTATAGCTTCTGTTAACCTTTCCCTTGTTTTACATCTGGGTTGCCCTGCCCCCCCAAAAGCATTTGTCATTAATTGATGAATGGGGAAAAAGATCGTTTATACTTTCAAAGTAGAGCGCATGCGCAGGTAAATTATGAAATTTGCCATTTTCAAACGTCCAAATTTCTAATGTTGAAACATTTGTCTGGTAAACTAGGAATTCCTATATCTATATTTAACAAATTCACCACAATTTCCTCTTTATCCAATTTGGACAAATTCACAAATTGGGGAATGCGCTCCAGAATTTACGTTTCTGTCATGTTCGTTGCCGCTGCCGCGGGAATAACGTTGGTTCTTCAGCGGCAGCGACGGGATTCATTATAAACCGTAAACTGCCCTTAACTTCGAACGGCAACGTCAGCCGCGCGACGCGGCTGTGATAAATCTATAAATCCCGCTTTAGTCTGCATAAAACCCTTATCTCTCCTCTACCGGTAAGAAGATGTGTATTTTTCGATGCTTGGTTTTCTTTTTCAGTTTAGTTTCGGGGTTTTGTCCCTTTCTCTCCACATTTCGGTGTTTCATTCTCAAGTGGTTAATGTCTCGGGTCTGAGTGGAATATCTTCAAAGTTTCCGTGAACGGTTCGCTGACCGGTCAGCTATTCCATTCCCGAACCCTTGGGACTGGGAATCAACAGAATCTTACTATTTTTGTTGACTCTTTGAATTGAGTCTTCCAGAATTGTTTTTACCATAGGGTCTTTAGGAAGGGGCCAGTGCCTGCAGGGGGCTGAGTGAGTCACCATATAAGGTATGATTGGTGGGGAGTAAATTCAAAATAATAGTGCCTGTGCATCGCGTGGTTCTGAATTTTATACCGAAACCTCTAGGAAGTGTCCTGGTGCGGTTCCCGTGGCAGAATGAGCCAGAACCTCTTTGGTTTGGACCCATCTGTATAAATTTTTGACTTCTGGGTTGTCTTTTCTGTGGAAATTTCCCTGAGGATAATGATACTGTTGGTGTCTCCTTTTTTGTATTTTAGTAATTCTACATTGATCTGGGTGAGTCTGTTTTCAAGGGGATTTTTCGTTGGTTCACTTCATATACTCTTGGAAAAATTAATGAAGGATGTTAGGAGCTCTCAGGCGGATTTCTGCCGGTCTAGTGATTAAAGGCCTCTGAATTTCGTTTTTGTCTTGATTCGGTTCCAGGGTGGATGGATGGTTACAATTGCCCATATTTTTTGCACTGTACGCTTTTTAAGTAATTGATATCTTCTGTATTTCAAAGGAGTTATGCCTGCATCACCTGTTGGTATGGACTTGTACGGGGGGGGAGCACCTAAGGCGATTCTCAATGCGTTTCATTGTATGGAGTCCCAAAATTTTCATGTTGGGCGGGATCCGTAAAAAGCAACCATCGATTTTCGATAATATGTGGTTTTATAATTTAAAGGGCCGCCCAACCCCATTGTTGCGGCTTAGAAACAGTGGTCAGCGCTTTGTCTTTGGGCCCCGTTGATATGCGTTCTCCATGGTAATTTCTTATCAGAAAATTGGTCCAGAACTTGTTTTTTGCATTTAGTCCTGGCCATAAGTTTCAATTTTGGATCTTGTGAGAATCCCAATCTACAAAAGTGGACATAACTTGTTTTATTCAAGAATGTCCATCCTAGGTGTTCACTTCCTGGAAAAGTGGTCTATAGCCATTTGAACGTGTTTTTCAATTACGTCTTGAAGCTGCCGAATAATATATGGGAGGTCATCTACATAGAGGCATCTCCAATATCTGGATTAATGTCTTCTATAATGCTTTGTTGCAATGGAAATTAAAAAGCTTTGGAACTTGGGTAGTTTTTAGTGTATGGTTGGGAATGGTATGATCCATTTTGGTCTTGAAACTCTGTATCGTGAAAGCTTTTGATGAATATTGGCAAGTTTCCTCATGTCCCCATTCATTCATCTGTTCCGGACCCCAAACCCCATGTTGTATCGAATGCTCTTTCGAAGTCGAAGAATACTGCTACCAAAGTGGTTTCTCTCTGCAAAATACTGGATTCTTCTAAGAGGACAAGTCGGTCTATTATCGATCGGTGGCACCTGAATCCGGCTTTGCAGTTGTTTCGATTCTAGAACCTATCTGGGCGGTAGCTGACCATCTTTTCCATAATTTTACTGAGGCAACTGCTGGTGATATTGGACGATAGCTGTTGGGTGTTCTTGGATCTTTTCCTGATTTCAGAATGGGTATAACTATTGCTTGGCCATCTTGTGGGTAATTCGCTTGACCAAATTTTATGAAATATATCCAAGAGAACTTGTTTCGCAGTGGTTGGTCACTGTCTCACGAAATCATACGCTATGTTGTCCGCCCCTGTGATAACTTCCTGCTTCATCTAGGGCGTTTTCAGTTCCATCATAGAAAAGGATTCGTTATACTCAGATATTCTGCTCATGGGAAATCAATATTTCTCTCAAGGTTCCGTCGGTTTATGAGTTCATTTTCCTCTAAATGTTGAGAGCTACTAGTCATCTCAAAGTGTTGAGCGATTTTCTCTGCAATATCTGTTTGATCAACAAATATCTCTCCATCGATTTCCAGGGCTAGGGTCGTCTCTGTGAACTTTTTTCCCAGGATTGCCCGTATTTTCTTCCACACTTCTGATGAGGGGATGGATGCCATTATAGTAGAGACGTATTCTTCCCATGATCTTCTTTTGCTTTCATGGAGGGAGCGCCTAGCTCTAGCTCTAGCTCTTTTGAACGCGATAGTATTTTCTAAAGTAGGAAACCGTTTCATGATATTGAGTGCTCTATGTCTTATGAGTCTTGCAATCTCATCATTCCACCATGGTGTTGTTTTTTTGCCTTCTCTTCCACTTGTCTGGGGAACTGTTATTTTAGCCGCATCTATGATTTTATCACTGATAAACCGTGTACTCCTGTCAACATCGTCCATTGGTGTTTGTATTTGCATAATGTTTTCCTTGTACAGAGACCAGTTCGCTTTGTCCAGTTTCCACTTTCTTGGTATCGATTGTGTTATATAGCGACTGGCAAATTCTATAGAGATCGGGAAATGGTCCGTGAGATGATCACCCAGGCATTTCCACTGGATAGAAGATGCAAGTGTGGGTGGGGATAAAGCTAAATCTATTACTGACAATGAATTAGATCTTAGATTCAAATAGGTTCCTTCTCCCGAGTTGAGTATCACAAGATTCATCTCATCAATGAAGTTCTCAACGATTCTGCCACGAGTATCAATCCTTGTTGAGCCCCATATTGGATTATGTTCGTCAATATCACCAACAATCACATAAGGGGGTGGTAATTGGTCGGCAATATTGATGAGGTCTACGATGTTCCAATTGGCGTCAGGAAGATATATATTGCATATCGTGAACTCTAGCGGATAAACAACTTTTGCTGCGACAACTTCCAATGTAGACTGAATAGTTATTCGATGATTTGAGACATTCTCTTTTATAAAATGGCCTCCACCTCTCGATCTTTGAATGGGTGGCATCTTTTCTAAAGCTTTTATATCCTTCAATTTGAAGTTTTTATTTGGTTTGAGATGGTTTCCTCCAAACAGATGCAGAAGGGTGTTCTTTCATCGATATTATGTCTTAGTTCTGTATAATGTAATTTACATCATTGCAATTCCAATATATCAAATTTTCTAGTTCTTCCATTGATGTTTTAGTGGGGTTATTGGAATGCACTCTTGTGGACATCATAACTTCGTGAGAAGAGAAAAAATATGTAGCTACTCCTTACCTGGGGAAGGATCCTCCTTGTCTAAGGAGATCACCTCTGCTTGTCTAGGCGGAATGGGGTTCAGTGTATCGTCATTTGGTTGTTTGTTAATAGGAGGCTTTCTGGGTTTACCTTTTGGCCAATCTGGCTTCCTAATCTTCTTGCGATTACCTATGCTTGGATTCGATTTTGCAGAAAATTGACTGTCATCTGAGTCGGTTTGTTCGTCTTTTGAATTCACGTTCCTTTTCCCCGTTTCTGCTAGATAGTTTGAGGTATCTGACATAGTTGATGCGTCGTTGAATCGTTTTGGTGGATCCATGGGATAGAAATAACTGGCTCCAGGTTGAGTTTTCTCGCTAAAGATATCCGAAAGGGTTTTCTTAACTTGTTCTTCTATAAATTTTAGTTATTTGTGCTATAAAACTATTCGGACCATTTTGCAAACAAGGTGCTGTAGCTTGGAGGCTAGATGTTGTAGCTTGAGAATAAATCTTGCTTACTGTCGATTTCAATGCTAAGACTCGTTTTTTTGCTTCAAAGTAACTAAGTTTATCTTGAGTCCTCAGTCGTTGAATGTTCTTCCCTTCTTCTAGCTTCGGACAGTTCTTGTATATTGCTGAGTGGTCACCTCCGCAGTTCACATTTTCACAAGGTTCCCCTTGATGTGGTGGTTTTCCGCATATACAGGTGGCTGCGTTCGGACAAGATGATGACATATGGCCAAATATTTGGCGATTGAAAAATTTAACGGACTTGGGACGAACGGACGTACATCAAGAAAAGTGGAACGCTACTCTGATTTCGATGGCAGTTTGGGTTAATTGAACGTGAGAATATGAGATGCTGTATCAATCAAGTTTCCATCTCTTCGCGTTCGCATTCTTCTTACGTTAATAACTCCTTCTTCCAGTTCATCAATTAATTCTTCGACAGCGCAATTCAAAAAATCGGGACATGTGATAATGCCTTCAGATTGATTCAGACTAACATGTGGTTCAACTTCAATATCGATGAGTCCAAGTTTCTCAGTTTCCAGTAGTTTTGATGCTTGTTGTGCTGATACAGTTTCTACCAACAGACCATCTTTGATTTTTTTAATATTTTTCAAGTTTCCTACCATTCCAAATAATTGCTTCGATAACAAGAAGGGACTGACTAAGGGCTAACCTATTCACCTTATGTATATACAGATCACCTAGTGCAAATGGTATCATGTTTTTAGAAAAATTAGAGCTGCTTCTGAGTAAATTACCACCTAAGGTAATCGTCATTATGGCGGGTGACTTCAATATTAACTTTGATGATGATAATTCACTTTTATCACAACAATTAAAAAATCTACTCACTTCGTTCAACTTGTTCATGCACACTAACAGTCCGACCAGGATAACTCAAGGCTCTGAAAGTAAAATTGACTACTTTTGCACAAATTTGCAGGAAGAAAATGTCACAAGCTCTGTTATACCAGTGAATATTTCAGATCATGAGGCTGTCTACTGTAATGTAAAACTTAATTATAGCACTACCAAAAAAAAAATTTGGAAGGTTATTCAGTAAATCAAACTATGGAAAATTTTATAATATATGTTTAAATATGGACTGGGATTCTGTGTTATACTCTGACGATCCCTTTCTTTCTTATCACAATTGCCTAATACATTGTTTTGAATCATCATTTCCTGAGCAGAAAATAAAAAATAAAAACAAAATTGAAAAGGTTTGGATAACTATAGGAATTCGTACTTCTGCCAAGAATCTGAGAAGCCTGCATTACATAGAAAAATTCACCAATAGTGCTCATTTTCACCAATACTACAATAAATTCAGAAGTATTCACAGGAAAGTAGTAAAAGCAGCAAAAAGTTGTTACTATCATAACAGAATCTGCGAAAGTAAGGATACCATCAGAGAGACATGGCGTATAGTAAATGAGTTTCGCGGCAAAACTCCCACTCTGGCAAAGAATATCACTTTGGATGGCAACACTCTGAATGAATTCTATTGTTCCATAGCTGACAAACTATCAAAAAATATAGATAAAGCACCAGATCCATTATCGTTTATGAACAACATTAATATTCCTGAAACATTTGAAATTGACATCAAGAAACTATAGAGGGCTCCACAGTATAACCGACTCCTTAGATTCCATAGACGTACCCATTGAGTTAGCTGGGGTGGAGGAAATAAGGTAAAAACAGTGAATGGAAAGAAGGTGAAGTGCATAGCCGGAGATATTAAATATTTATATGAGTATTTATTCATCAATACATATTAAATAAATTTTCAAAGAAAGGAACTAGCTCAAAAAGATTTGAAAAAAGTAAAAAAATTATTGAAAAACAAAAATATTAGCAAAACAAAAAAATTATTAATTTTTGTCATGATGTCTGATTGTGGAAAGTAAATAAATAAATGATAAATATAAAATCAAAACGAACCGCAATCAACGCATCATAAAAATATATAATAATTATAATAAATAAAAATAAAAATATAATTATTTTTATAATATTCGTTGATTGCGGTTCGTTTTGATTTTATATTTATCATTTATTTATTTACTTTCCACAATCAGCATCATGACAAAAATTAATAATTTTTTTGTTTTGCTAATATTTTTGTTTTTCAATAATTTTTTTACTTTTTTCAAATCTTTTTGAGCTAGTTCCTTTCTTTGAAAATTTATTTAATATGTATTGATGAATAAATACTCATATAAATATTTAATATCTCCGGCTATGCACTTCACCTTCTTTCCATTCACTGTTTTTACCTTATTTCCTCCACCCCAGCTAACTCAATGGGTACGTCTATGGAATCTAAGGAGTCGGTTATACTGTGGAGCCCTCTATAGTTTCTTGATGTCAATTTCAGAAAATAGCAATTCATTGTCGCTCAAACATTGAAAATAATGCAGAATTTCATCAATTAATAATTTCCTTTATTCAGGGAAAACTTACTACTAAGTTGGCGATAAATAACCCAATTAGTGCTTCATAGCAATTATATACAGCAAATGTGATACTTAAAGTAAAATTCAACCTAGTTTCATAGGTTATGGGGTCAATATAGTAATTCGTGAAAAGTTCTATCAAAATTCATTGAAAGTTTTGTTTTTGATTGCACTGTGGTAACTTTCATAATTTCAAAAAATACCTGGGACTTCTTGTAACGAGAATGTTCAGTGTTTGGGTTTTTCTCCAGTTCCTGGAAACTGCTGCTACTTTTGTCAACTGTGTCTTCAAATCAAATCAAATCAAAATATACTTTAATGTCAAAAGATAAAATCTCGTGGACAAAGCAATAATAAATAAGTTTAGAAGCAACACAGAAAATTCAGGAGAATCAACAAAGGAATATCAAAAAAGCATTGTATGTTAAAAGAGAAAGATAAAAACACAAATAAATATAAATAAATACACACGAACACATGATGGAATGGGCAGTCTTAACTTGTCATTTTGGCGGGTGGATCCAACAACAACATCGTAGGATGATTTGTTCTTATGTACCAGGCACACAATTTCTAGTATGTATAAAGAGGAGAGTGTGAGTAATTTTTGCTCCTTGAACAAGGGTTCACAAGACACTCTAGGCCCAACTTTGCACATATATCTTATGGCGCGCTTTTGAAGAATGAATACTGTATTGAAGTGCTGTTGGTTGCAGTTGCCCCAGAATGATATGCCATACCTTAGATGCGACTCAACTACAGCGTGGTACACAATTTTGGCGGTTACAATACCTAATTCATTCGACACCATTCGTAAAGCATAACATCCCGAAGCTAGTTTTTTGTTCAGTAATTTGATATGGTTATTGGAATTGAGGTTGCTGTCCAAATTGATTCCAAGAAATTTATTGTTTTTTTTATTTGATATAATATTATTACCCAACGGAATGTCTGATAAGTTGCAATTAAATGATATGAGATTGGTTTTGTCTATATTGAGGGATAACAGATTGGAGTTGCACCACTCTCTCACACTGGCAATATCTTGAGCTATCTTGTTGTGAAGATTTGTTTCATTGATATCCTGCCACATGATGGTTGTATCATCCGCAAATATTGTAAACATTCCATTAGATTTGATATAAGCCAGGTCGTTGAAATATAACAAAAACAGTACTGGCCCTAGTACTGAGCCTTGGGACACACCGTGTCTGGAAAAGCCAATGTCTGATAGTGTGTCAGTTCTAACAACTTGGGTTCGTTGACTTAGATATGATTGGATCCAGTTGAGACTTTGATTTCTGATACCATAGTGCTGGAGTTTGCGCAGCAGTATTTCGTGGTTCACACAATCGAAAGCTTCCGATAAGTCACAGAAAACTGCCGCACACACCTTCTTGAAGTTCAACTCAGAGTAAAGTCTTTCCAGCAGATGGAAGATGGCATCCCCTGTACTCTTTTTGTACTGAAAGCCAAATTGCTGAGGGTTTAAGATTTTGTGGTCAGTTATAAAATTCATTAACCTAATCTTAACCAACTTCTCTATGATTTTACCAAGGGTTGGAATGAGCGAGATGGGTCGAAAGTTTGATGGATCTGTGGTGTCACCCCCCTTGTGAAGAGGGATCACAACATTTGTTTTTAGGAATTGTGGGTAAGTTCCTTTGGCAAACGAGTCATTAATAAGTTGGACTAGTAACTCCAGAGCAAAAATTGGCATATTCTCAAAAATTCTTATCGAGATGTTATCGATGCCACAAGAAGTCTTATTTTGATATGTTTTATTGTATCTATTAGCTCTATTAAATTAGTCTCATATAAAACAAATGTTTCAGGAATATTAATGTTGTTCATAAACGATAATGGATCTGGTGCTTTATCTATATTTTTTGATAGTTTGTCAGCTATGGAACAATAGAATTCATTCAGAGTGTTGCCATCCAAAGTGATATTCTTTGCCAGAGTGGGAGTTTTGCCGTGAAACTCTTTTTACTATACGCCATGTCTCTCTGATGGTATCCTTACTTTCGCAGATTCTGTTATGATAGTAACAACTTTTTGCTGCTTTTACTACTTTTCTGTGAATACTTCTGAATTTATTGTAGTATTGGTGAAAATGAGCACTATTGGTGAATTTTTTTATGTAATGCAGGCTTCTCAGATTCTTGGCAGAAGTACGAATTCCTATAGTTATCCAAACCTTTTTAATTTTGTTTTTATTTTTTATTTTCTGCTCAGGAAATGATGATTCAAAACAATGTATTAGGCAATTGTGATAAGAAAGAAAGGGATCGTCAGAGTATAACACAGAATCCCAGTCCATATTTAAACATATATTATAAAATTTTCCATAGTTTGATTTATATATATATATATATATATATATATATATATATATATATATATATATATATATGAAAATGAGCTTTCTGATATTGTTTATAACTGAATTATGATAATTTTAAATGAGCAATTTATCAGTGTGAGTCCACAGAACTCTGTTCAGGATTCATTTGAAAACATGAACAGGATGTTCATAAATCAGATGTGGAATCATCTGCGACTGAAAGATAAACTTCAGTCACTTTCTTCCATCGTTCAAGATAACCTCTTGGTATGTATTTATGTTGAAAAGGGAAATATTCCCAATTGAATATGGAATAGAAAAATTCTTCATGAATTGAAAAATCCACGATAAAAATCAACAACAGCTTCCCCGGCTAAAGCCACGCTGGACATTGAACTACATCTGTTAGATATTCACAGAAAATAACCTTATTTTTATCGTCAATTTTTCAATTCACTGAAAAATATTTCTAATCAATATTCAATTGAGTATGTTTCCCTTTTCAAAATGAATTCCCCCCAAGAGGTTATCTTGAACGATGGAAGATAGTCACTAAAGTTTGTCTTTCAGTCGCGGAATCATCTTTCAAATAAATCAATCTATCATACCCCATGACAGGTTTTAATGTCAGAAAAACACTAATTTTAAAGAGTCACTCCAAAATAAATGTTTCTTACATTTTTCCATCTTTGCAAAGTGAGATTGCTTCTAGAAAATGTGTTTCTCAATTCTTCCGGTCTTCCTAATGATCGTGAAATAGATTTTCTTCGACATAATTTTATCGAAGATCTAGTGAATGCGATGCCTCTCTTCCATCATTGTTATAAATTATGTCTGGTGAGTACTCTCTTTCGAAAAACATCCTTCTTCGCCTCATTCACCTATATGAGTTCTCAGTCAAGATTGGAATAGAAAATTGAATAACTAACTGAATAAAAATGCAAATTTCCCCTTCCAGATTTTTTTTCTTTTGAGTTAGGGTCCTTATTCAATATATATCAGATGTAGTTCAATGTCCAGCATGGCTTTAGCAGAAAAAGTAGTTATTTTCTGTTTGATATTCAAAATAAATAATTTCATTTTTATCGTGGATTTTTTAATTCACTGAAAAATATTTCTATTCAATATTCAATTGAGTATGTTTTACTTTGTTCAGGAGTTATATGACTTACATCGTAATATTCAGGTGGTAGTTTTGACCCTTTGGGATTCGTATGTTGGAAAAATCGTCCCTAGTACATACTTGCACCTGGAATGTAACCCTCGCGTAAAATTTCATTCTTCTATTACCGATACTGTTCGATATATAACTTATTCACCCAACAGGGGTAGTTTTTACTGCCTAAGGTGCAAAATTCAGAAAATAAAAATTTCTCCTTAGGAAAAAATAAATGAAATTGACGTGTTTTGCTGTTTTCTTCAATTGAATTTCTAAATTCAAATTTTCAAATATTCAGGTGGTGTTTTCATTTCCAGGGGCTTATCATTCTGGAAAATTTTTGGTCATTCCGCACCCAACCCTAGAATATAACCCTCACTCAATCTCCTATCATCTATATTCTCTGAGATATAACCTGTTTTTGATGGTAGTAGATTTCACCGGCTGAGCTTATAAATTCAAATATGAAAAAAAAACTATTTTCAAGCAAAAATTAAAATATTTGGGGAGTAGGTTTGACTACTTGGAATTTGAATTTTGGAAAACCTTCTCCAGTACATACCCAAACATGGAATGTAACTATCGTACAAAATTTAATTCTCCTGCTATCGTTACTCTTTGAGATATATATTCTCAAGTGTTATATTTCACCGACAGGGGTGCAAAACTCGGACATGAAAAAAATATTCTCAAGCAAAAATGAAATTGAAGTGTCGTATTGTGCCGTTCAGGGTTCTAAGTGGATCTCTACATCATGGAATGAAACTACTGACATAGGTAACATCTTAGAAGAGGACTGCCACATAGAAAATATAATCTCTTATCTGGACCATATAAACATTTACAATATAATATAACACCATGTATATATGTGAACATATGAATCTACTTTGCGCTAAGACTTATGCGCTGTTTTGGAAATAAAAAAACAAATTTCAACGAACTGACATTTGACCATTTTGACATGAATATTAGGATATTTCAATAATCGTTATTTGTTATTCGACTTTAATCATAAATAGTTTCGCTTTTTTTGAATATCATATTTGGTTGTAACTTAATTATATTATTGATTCACAACCTGCCTAATGATATCTATATAAAGTTTGTGACGCAATGACTCTATCGACTAAGAAGGTCAGGATATTTGAATAACTTCTTATACACATAGCGTACTGCTTTCTGATTGGTTGGTAAGTAAGATTTTTCATTCACTAGCTAATCGGAAAGCAGTAGTCGCTAGAGGCGCGTGCGATGATCTTGAGGGCACTACCTGGCAACGCTGCTTATCTGTCTTCTAGCCGATTTTGTTGATATTTAGTTTTTCTTGCGAATTAATTTCGTTTCTTTGAATGCCTTACAAATGATTTTTTGATGACTGTAGTTTGTTGAGTGCTGTGAAGTATGCTGACTTGTTCTACTAGTTCTGACTTTATCTGCCAGTTTGGACATAACGAAGTAGGTTGGTTGGTTTCCATTGCTAAAATTTCCATTACATTTGTTCCGATATGTTGCGAATGTTTATTCTCAGAAATACATTTCTCAAACAATCAGTTTAAAATTCTACGTATTTGAATGTTATTGTTATTATTGTATCATCCAATTATATACGGTGTGAACCAGTGAAACATGAAACTGCATGATGCCATCATTTTGTTTTGGCAACACACTAGTGATTGATATGATGATATTGATTTTATATGTTTTCTATATTCATAGAACTGATTGATAAATTCATATCATTCCAAGATATAGAACATCCTCGCCAGTCAAAATGCCTATGAGTGTGCTATATTTTTGATTTCCTAATCTGATACACAAACAGAAAACCCATAGAACAATTTCACTTCAACAATACACACCTCACTGTTCGATGTATCCAAAAACCAGTATTATATATCTTCATTCAAAATCCAATTTTCTTTTTTTTTTTTGCTTTTATTCAATGTCGATCTATTTATGCAATACTCCCCTCAACCAGAAATGTATCCGAATAAAAAATGTAATATGAATATACATATAAAACGAATGAGTTTCCTCATTCCAAATGATATTTTAGTATTGCTTTCTAGGGATTGTTGGGATTTTCCCAAGATTTTATGGTATGGGAATACGTCGTGTATAAAAATGAGAATCCATGGAAAACAGTACAATGTCGATACAATAAACAAGAACAACAACCTACAATGATTAAAATTCAATTAATTAGCTAAAAATGTAACTTTTCGAACGTATAAATACGTTGTTTTTTTCCTATGAAAGAAAACCTAATATTTATGTTCCGTCGGTGTAATAATGTGATTCTCTATATTTTGAATTTCTGGTAACTTCCATATTTATACTATTCTATATAATTATTATACCTATTGAAAAATATAAGTTCCGTACTATATGCCAATTCACGTTAAATCAACATATTTTTTCGGCAGATTAAGAGCGCAAAAATTGGCGATCGAGACCATTATAGTCGACATTAGGAAGTTTGCCACACTTTTCCATTTATTGTTTCTGACGTGCAGATTATCGAGGGCGTGATGAAGCAATATTTATTTGAAGGGTGCCAGATTTATTGAAAACGGTGTGTTCAATTAATGAAAAAATATCAGAAACCATTTTGACAGTGAAGAACTGTCAGAATATATCATGAAAACGCGACAAAATAGTATATTAAAGATGGGATAAAGGGCTTTAAAAACGGGATTTTTTGAGACACGGGCAGCCAGTGCCGAAATTGTTTTAAGAAGTTTGAATAAGTTATTTTTTTTTTATTGGTGCACTTTAAATTTTTAAACTGGTATTTTACACAAAAAAATAGAAATAAGAACAATAATGCAAGAAGGTTAACTGTGTCACATATACCCGTTGAAAATGAGAAAACATTCATTTGCAATTTGTTCCAAAGATCAATTTTTTTTGTCCCCAGAGCCAAAATAAGATTCAATATCATTTTTCGAATAGTGAGGCAGAATGGGTTAATACCCGAAAATCCAGTATATATAAAAAAAGAATATGAAAAGTTCATCAAATGGATGGAGGGCACATATAAATGAACGAATTGTGAGTAATTTTTATCTGACGTTACAATTTCCTGGGATCAATAATCAAAAATTTGTCATTTAGACTTACGTTTTCGATTTTTGATGTTTATGGTTACCAAAAAACGCGCTTTTTTTAAAAAGTTCGATTTAAACACGCTGGGGCGTGCTTTAAATGGGTAAAAAGGGGCACCAATAAAAAAAGTTATTTATAGTAACTATGGATGAACTGAAGAGGACATATAGAAAACATCTCTCTTTTTTGGACCCGTCAACCAAAAAGTATATTTCTGAAAAATTAAAACCGTCCGTTCCCCAAAAAAAAATACCGGTAGGGAAAGCGTACCGACTTGCATGAAACACCTACTAGCTTTCTTTGAGGCCGGCAATACAATAAAAAATTAGTAATTTCCGACCATGGCAATTTTATGAATCGCACTATCACGGATATAAAAAAATAACATTTGAAAATGGACTAAGTTCTGATATATTTTTTGGGCCTGTCAATACGATAATTTCCCGGAATTTCCCCGAAGTTTACTTCAAAAAACTGGACCAAGGGAATGAAACAACTATCGTTTTTTTTATTTAAAAAAAAAAATTTCCCGCAATGAAACCAAAGAGTCCGTTCCAAAATAAACACCTTCGGGAGAGATCGGTTGAAAAACCCCTTTTAAATTTTTTTTTGTAGGCCCGACAATAGATGAAAAAACTAAATTACCTTCTCCGACAAAGAAAATAATATCTCAGATCGGAATTATACAAGAAGTTACGCTACAATGTAAGGATCCCTCGAATATATTGAAAAGGAAAAAATTTAAAAAATTGTCATGTTTCTTCCACAAGTTTTGAATCCATGAAAGACATAGGGCGAAATTCATAAAATTTTTAACCTATGGAATCAGTCAAAATGATTTTTATATGTGCTTATGCGCCTCTTGAATCACTAGTAGTGCAAACATTGTAGATGTTCTTCCCTCACTATCTCTCACTATTTCTCACTATTTCGCTTTTTTAATAATACACTGGGGTGCAGTTATGGAACTTTCGAATGCTATTATTGATCATTTTGATGGATCTACCACGAAACAAACATTTTTATTTCCTTTGGCATCGGACTATTAATGGAGTTTTCATTGTCATTTCATCATATCGGCGGACGTCCAAAGAAATCTGAAAAGTCTTCCATGCCCCATTCGCTTTCCTCATCCCAACTGTTTTTTATCTATGTGTTATCGGTACTCTTCCTGGAGTTTTCATTTTTTGTCATATTGGAGGGTGTCCTGAGGAAAACAGTCCCAGAAATACCCGATCTAACAACGAATACATAAACAATTTGAGAAAAATTAGCTACATTTTTCTACATAGTTTCCTTTTAGCAGCGATGTTCAATAGCTTCAATACCCTGTTTATAGTGAGAATCGTCGAGCTCTTCAAAATAACCATCAATCGCAGACTTCATCATTAGCAAATCTTCCAACACCGAGCCATTATTTCAAGTTTGGAATCAGAATATAAATCCGAGCAGGCTCTGGCGAAGAGGTTGCGTGAAAAAGCCATTCGAACTGTTACTCATCGATTTTGGCAATCGCGGTAACGGGTATGTGAACTAGTGCATTGCCTTGATGGAACAAAACTTTTTTTTTGCCAAATGCGGCCGCTTTTCTTTGATTTAATCATTCAAACTCTGCAATAAATCAGCATAATACTAGCCATTGATTGTTTTCCCTTTCTGAAGATAATCATTGAAAATGATCCCACGCCATTACCTTGCTTGCTGAAGGAACTGGTGTATACGCGTCTGAAATTGAGGTCGTAGCGCCTGATCGGCGAAAATCAGGACTACTCTCTGGGCCATTCGCGGATTGTTCACATTGTTTGGGAGTTGTTATTGAAATTCATTCCGTATTGAGTTTTCAAAGTGTTTGGTTAGACGTTCATAGTTTTTGTATTTTAAAGTGGTTGAGTATTGTGTTTATGTAGGAACATTGTGAATGTGATTTGATTCTGGGCAGTATATCTGTCATACAGTAGATAAGTGGAAAATTACTGTAAGTTTCTTACTGAATTCTAATGATTAAACCTGTGCATCTAAAAGTGTATACCTACTTACTTTCAGTGTTTCCTGAGATGAAGCTGAGTATATTGGAATACATAGAACACAGAAGGCAATTACCAAGGACAAATACAAACCAGTACCTGTATATGAGATGCCTTGTCCGGAAAATTAGGTCAAAAGACCGGTATGGCTCTTGATAAGGAAGGAACACTGAATATTTTTTGTCAAAGCCTTCCCAATTCTGCTATGGACAAGTATACGTTGAGTTGTCCAATGTGACTGACAGCTGCTTCATACCATATATTCCACAGGCAGGAAAGACGGGAAGAATGTGATGATGGAGTGAGCACGCCTCTAGAAAGTTCCCAACCTCATCAGAATGACTGCAATCAAGCAATCCCCAATCATACTTGTCAGTCAGCTTGCATGATGTATTTAGCATCAGTTGATATACCAGAACAGAAAACTTGTTGTTTTCCAATGTGTTCCCAGAAGATGATGGACAGATTGTCATAAATTTTCAACAACTTTCAACTGGATGGACAAAACGAAGAAAATATAGAGCGACGGGAAGTAGGTGCTGAAAGTTATTCTCATATTCTAAGAATGAATGGGATACTGAAGCCCTGAAGTATCTTTATCCAAATCAGTTGAACAATGAATACATGGTTTGAAATGAAAGCATCGTACCCGAGAAGTATTACAGAAGAGTACAGGGGCAGATATCATTGAAAGTGGAATGGTGATTTTCCCTTCAAATGAATGGCTTGAATATTCCCCTGATGGGGTAATATTTTTAGAAGGGAATCCAGCGTACCTTCTGGACATCGAATGATCTTTCGAAGGTGAAGTATTGAAATTATTCAACAAATTATGATCAAATATTCATATTTATGATTCAGAAAGTACATTTCATGAATTTTCAGGAAGTACAAAGCCTATCACAGGAGCTCAGCTTGAAATAACGTATGTGATTCAAAAGAATGGAGAATTCAGATTGGGAAAACGCCATAAGTATTATGGGCCGATACAAATGAGAATGGCTGTACTTAATTTAGCAATGATATTTTTTGTCATATATGTTTCCTTCGATGACAGTATTTTGGTGATAGAAATAGAATTTGATTATGAATTTAAAAAAAATATGTTGTCTCTAATTAAACAGAACTATTTCAATAAAATGTTGAATGTTATCTGTAAGAAATAGAATTGAAAAAATGTATAGGATATAAAATATGATTATTGTAGTTCATTAGGAATATAACAATTTGAGATGTGATGGGTAAAATACCAAATACCAAATTGCTGAACCTACTGTTTGATACAATAAAACTTCAGAAAAACGCATGGAGTCACTGGAAATATAATTGGTAAGAAATAAAAAATATATATTTCATACATTTTCAGTAAAATATAATTCACTATTTACATAAATGATTCAAATAATGCCTGTGGGTGTTACATAATCCTGAAATATAAGAATCAAATTAGTTTTCTGCGAATCTGCTAAAATTGGTGAAGATAAGTTTGTTACTTTACTTATAATAACAATGTCTTCAATCAGTGGAACCAGATTTCAGTTCGATTTTCCAGAAAGTACATTAAATATTTTCAGTCTTTGGTTTGACTTTCCAATATGTGTACCCTGGCAGAAGCAATTTCGGCATTCAAAATAGCCTGTTCCACAGAAAGTTGTTTCTGCTATTTGAGAAATGGTGGCTTAATTAGATTTATTCTGTATATTTCACATATATCTTCAATGAGGAATCCCTTGTCCACCATAACAGCATTACTCCCAGAATCTGAATAAGAAATGATGTTGTTTTTCACAAAATTATTTCATCAGAGGCTCTACCCCATATGGTTTGCTCAGGAATATAATTATACCACCTGGTGGTACTCCTGTCATAAATTCAGCAATCATATGTGATTTATATTGGGAGTAAAACCGAATTCTACAGCACAAACATTTGGGAGCCTGTATGAAAATTATGTGCAATCTAAAACTATGCTCACATTCTGAAATTTTTCAAAACCATTCGGGCCTATTTTGAATTATTTCAGTTTTGTTAGGAAAATGTATGAGTAGCCTCAGAACTGAAGACAACATTGGTATCATTTTAGTAATATACAATTTACACATTCCTAGAGATACATTGTGAAGAGCACCTAGGGTTACATAAGTGAGGCTCGTATTGAGTTTAGTTAGTATGTACCAACATAACCCTTCGTCGAAAAGTTAGACGGCGAACTCTCTTATCTTTATAATATGTCGCAAACACTTTCAGAATGGAGTCAAATATTTTGAAGTAATTAGCACCAGTGAAACTTTTCAGTTCGTCTTCTGCCACAAGCAGTTCACATAGTGTCAAGACTTTCGGAGTATTCACTTTAATTTCAGCATCCCTGAATATGGGGCCATTTAGACGTGGAGATGTGGGGATTATGTCAGCATTGTTTCAGCAGCATCCCTGTCAGCTTGATTATCTTCATCGAAATGCTCACAAAGTGCATTTGTTTCAATTGAATCTGCTTCATTGACTTAGGTTTCTAGCTTCCTTACAGAGTTCCTCACTGATAACCTAGTATCTCTTGATGGCAAATCCTCACAATCAGGTACAAGTGGAAGTTTCTTCGTGGGCACATAATTTGACTTCATAACTCTACGTTGTCGATTAGCTGAAAATTGCACATCATCAGTTGAATTAGGCTTACATGGATTAATCATTAACTTTCCCTTGGAAAAGTAATCACTCTCACTGAAGTGTAAAGAACACACTCTCTATGTTCAGACACTTTTTTTCAATTTCGTTATTCATCCACACCTTCTTCTGTCCCCCAATTCTTCATTTCCTAACTCTGTTTGGAATATAACACTGGATTTTCCTGGTTTTGGAAAGGTATGAAAGCTATATTCGCGATATTTTCTAGCCCAAAATGAACAGTTAGGTACACAACAATAGTGATTCATATTTTCTCACTAAATTAAAAGTTCTTAAACAAAATTAAACAATAACTTTTCACATGAAACACACGTAAACTAATGTAAACATAGCATTCTATGGGCCATACGTTAGTTATTTTCGGTACCGGTAGGGGCGAACTGCTTATCTACGTTCGCGTATAGTAATGGACAGAAGTTCCATCCATGATTATGAATCGATGCAAAAAGTCGGCTTCATTGTTGTGAAATTTCGCCAAACACCCGATTGAAATATCATCACGACGCTGTATTTGTCCCATTGTTAGTAATCGCGCCACCTACCTTGAGTACAGCTTTCTCATGTCCAAATTTCTTGTCAATATGCGATGTACAGCCCTTTTTGAAATGTCCACCATGTCTGCTAGCACGCACACTTCCAGTCTTCGGCCATCCAATATCATTCTTTGTTTTTTCTTCACTATTTCTGGTGTAGTTTCATTTTTTCGACTACCGCGATGTTCGTCTTGGTAGCTCGTACGGCTTCGCTTCAACTCAACAATATATCATCCTCAAACTTCATAAGGTTGGTACTTTCTACCATATTCACTTTTTAGAAGTGGATTAAAAGGGCTTCAAAACACGCGCCGTCGTGCTCGAAATAGAGCAAGTGTTTTTAAGACCAGTTATCCACGAATAACTTACGCTATTTTTTTTTATTGGTGCACTTCGGAATCATATATACTGGTATTATTACTACAAAAAATAGAAATAAGAACTAATAAAGCAAAATGGCTGAATTCGTGATGTGACATCAGTATACCTTTCGTTGTCATGGAAATGAGAAAAACAGATATTTTTTCGCAATTTGTTATCAAAGATCAATATTTGTTATCACCAGAGCTCAAAAATGAATTATTCTAATATTAATTTTTTGAATAGTGAGGAAAATGCGGTTAATACCGTGAAAATCCAGTGACATATATATAAAAGAATATGAAAAGTGCATCAAATAGATGGAGGAGCAAGAGGTATCACATATAAATGAACTAGTTGTGCTTGCTTACCTTCAGAAAATGTCGGAGCAGTACTAGGCGTCTACTATGTGGGCTATCAATTCGAAATTACAATGTTTGTTGAGGATAAACAAAGGAGTCGATATAAAATCCTTTGCGAAAGGGCATGCATTTATGAAGGCAATCAGTACGAATGACGTAGCCAAGAAGGCATATGTATTCAATAAAGATGCTTTGCGAAAGTTTTCATAGATGCACCGGACATTACGTATTTATTTTCTAGGTGGTAGCCATTTGCGGTATCTTTGGTCTTGTAGAAGATGTAAATTTATGCGATTTGCGCCTACATGACATCAAAGAAGAAGGAAGCGTATTGGTTATTACTATCCGACCGTCTAAGACAATGAAGGCTCGACGTTTTGCTGTAGCCGACAGTGAAGCAATTAGTTATGTGCGTTTGGTGAAGCAGTATTTATCATTGCCCCCCCAAAATGTAAGCACAGACCGAGTTTTCTTACCATATGATAGGGGAAATGTACCAATCAAGTGGTTGGTATTAATACATTTGGATTATGTCCCTTGCAAATTGCACGTTATCTTAAATTGGATGAACCTGAGATATACACGGGACATGCTTTCGACGTACGTCCGCTACCATTATGGCAAATAGTGGCATGACAATAGATCAAATCCAACGACAAGTAGGATGGAAATCGGCAGCTGTGGCGAATGGTTACGTTGAAAAGAGCATTAGGAATGAGAAGAATGTTTCAAATATTATTGGAAATGCCATTGATGGACGTTCAACCTCATTGCGTACCTAAGAATGTTAACAGTATTAATTTAAATTCCATTTCCTCCGATTTACAAAATAGAAATATTAATATATCAAATAACACCAATTGTACTTTCAATTTTCATTTATAAATATCAATTGTTATATAATGTTTGAATAAAGTTCTGCATTTGTTAGTAATATTTTATTTGACGTTACAAGGTACTCCTGTCAGATCAATAATCAAAAATTTGTTGATGTTGTGATGGTAACTTCAAAAACGGCGTTTTGAAGTTGATTTGAACACGCTGAGGCGTTCTTTGAATGGGTAAAATGGGGCACCAATAAAAAAAGGTGTTCCATGCACAATTTGGACTTCACTTTCCAATGTTATTTCAATTTCAGTAATAGCTAGTTGTGCTGTTTTTTTTTCATCATATCGATGGGCGTCTGAAAAAATGAGATTAATGTTCGATGCCCAATTCGATCTCGTCTCCTTTCGGAACTCTTTCTGAAGTTTTCGTAGTCCGGTAAAATACTCGATTCATTTTTCGTCCCACCGAAGAGCGTCCAGAGAAATATGATAGGAGTTTTATGCACAACTCATTCTGAGTTTGGAGTTTTTACAGTCCGGGAAATTCCTTTTTTTTTATCATATCGACGGACGTCCGAAGAAATCAGATAAGTGTTCTTTTTGATGGTGTTTCAATACCCATGGCAGCATTTTTTTTATTGTACAAAGAAATGTGTGTTTTTCCCTCTCAGATTTATTTTTGATTCCGTGGCAGCGCGACAGGTTCTCACGTTTTCGTATTCAGAGAAATTACTTTTGGTATCTTTTTTCAAACAATTTTTTTTTTTTTTTCTTCCAAAGAAATCGGATGACTGTGGTTTTCTTTTTCTAATGGTGTTTTCATATTCGCGCCTGCAACTGGTTCCCAAATACTCATGGTCCTGGAAAATACTTATATCTTTATTCATTATATCTACGGACGTTCTAAGAAATATGATGGAAGTTTTATGCACAACTTGATCCCCACTGAGGGTATTTTTATTTCCGTAGCAATTCGATATGTTCTGGAGTTTTCATGGTTCGGGAAATTACTCTAATATTTTTTCGTCATATCGACGGGTGTCCATAGGAATCTAAGATATGTTTTTGCGCAACCCGTGTTCACCTCTTTTCAAAGGTATGTTATTTATCGCTCTTTTTGGAGATTTCATGATCCGGAAAAATACTCAAATTGTTTTTAATCTGGTCGACGGGCGTCCAAAGAAATCTGATGAATGTTTTCTGCACAACCCAATACCATTTTCTCGATGGTATTTCAAATCAGGTAGCACCGCAACTTTTTGTGGAGTTTTCGTGGTCCGGAAATGTTCTTATTATTTTCTTAATTATATTGAGGGCATCCAAAGGAATCTCATAGGTGTCTCATGCAAAACTCGGATTCCACTTTCCAATGGTATCATGGGTTTCGTGGAATTGCGACTATTTCTGTGGTTTTCATAGTCCAGATATTCACGTTATTTTTGACAGGCTTCCGAAGAAATCTGATAGGTGTTTCATACATAACTCGATAACCTGGAAGCGTGACTTGTTTTGGAGTTTTCATAGTCTGGGATTTTTTTTTGTCATATGAAGGACGTAGTTCCTATATATTTGACGGTATTTTTATTCCTGTACCAGCGCTCTAGAAAGTGTTTCAATAGTACTGGATCGGGCATCCAGACAAATATTTTCAAACACTCTGTAGCTATCTTTAGAGATATTTGAT
>JAFIRS010005859.1:0-47658 GCA_018342105.1 Gonioctena quinquepunctata | reverse complement strand
GATGACGTCACCGACTTATGGGGATTTCAGCGAGGTTCGATGATGTGGGGGCCCCCCCCAAAATTTAAATTTTTGGATATTGGGTTTTTCCCCCCGGATCCCCGGTACCCCGCCCCCCCCCGGTACCCCCGGTCCCCGGGGGAAAACCCTTTTGGTACCCCCCGGTCCCCCGGGCCCCCCCCGGGCCCCCCCTTTTTCCCCCGGTACCCCGGGGGAAAAGGGAAAATTTCGGGCCCCCTTTAAAAAATTTTCCCCCACCGGCCCCCCCGGGGGGTTGGAAAGGGGGTTTTTTTTATAAACATGATTGATGGGGCAGCGAGAAAATGTTTGGGTTTGACAACAAAAAAAAATTTAAAAGATTTTCACCCCCAACTTGAAAAAAAACCCCCAAAAAAATCAGTTGTAAAACTTTCCGGAAATTCAAAAATTTTTCCTCCCACCAATAAAAAAAAATATCGTTCAAAATTTCCGAAAAAAAAATTTGAACCTACTACGGCAATTTTGGGAATTTCAACCCCAAAAAAATATCAGTTATCAGCTTTTTATACCGGTTCGAATTTTGTTTATGGGGGATTCCTAGATATTGCCTTTGATTTTTAAAAAACCCCACAGATAACTTTTACATTTGGTTTTAAATTTTTAAAGCCGTGACAAAAATTTTTCCCAATTTTCGTTTGAGAATAGGGGAAATAAAATTCTTTTATTTATGGTTTGAATGAAAAAAGTTCTTTTCCGATGTTTTTTCTTTTTTCGGTTGATTGAATTAAATTTTTATTTTTTATTTTTCGAATGAATATGGGGGGAAAACCCGGGAAAGATATTTTCGGTTTTTTTGCGGGGGGAAAAAGCTTTGGGGTTTATTAAAAATTGAATAGGGTTTTTTTGGGGGGTTGAGAGAAAATTTTGCATGAAAATGTATCAACTTCCGTGTTTTTTAAAAAAAAAGGGGGAGTATTTTTTTCCCCAGTGAAAAATTACCGTTCCTTTTTTTTCCCCCAAAAGCCCGGAGTTTTTTTTGGTTTTTTAAAAATTTTGATGTATTGGGGGTTTTAAAATTAAAATTTTTCCTTTTTTGGGGGTTTTTTCAATAGAAAAAATGTGGGTTTTTCCCATTTTCTTTTGTTTTTCGGGGAATGCTTTTTTTAACGTTTGAGAGGTTTTCCTTTTTTTTTTGGTGCAAAAAATTTTTTCATTTCCCGGTTTTTCCCAAAAGGGGTTTTTCCCCCCGCGGGGGGGCCCCAATTTTTTTTTGTTTTCGAAATTAAAAGAAGCGAACGGGATGGAGATTTGGGGTCGGGGGGGCTTTTTTTAATTTTCCAGTTTTTTCGGCAAATATAAGTATAATTATTGACTGAGAAGATGTTTTTCGGGGGGGCCAAAATTGGGGGGCAAATAGAGGTCCAGTAAGTTATGCCAAAAGGCAGTTCCAGCTGCGCCATAGGGACTTTTTGGGGAGGGGGGGGTTCCCCGGGGCCGAAGGCAGGAAGTTCGAGTTTCCAGCTGATTTTCAAAAACGGGGGGTTTTTCGTTAAGGGGGTTTTTTAGATATAAGAAAAAAAAGGGCCGTTAAAAAAAAATTAAAAAAAAATATTAGGAAAAAATGGCCGCCTAGACAAAAAAAATGACTTTCCATTTTAAAAAAATTAAAAGCTTTTTAAAAAAAATGTCTTATAAAAAAAAAGGGTTCCTCAAAAAAAAAATTTTGAACTGGGGGAAAACCCAGCCATTTTGGAAAAAAAAACCCCAAGTTCAAATATCGGTTTTTATGTAGAATTACGAAAAAAAAAAAAAATGACAACCTTTTTGGGAAAAAAAAGGTTTTTCCCCTTAAGGGGAAAAAAGATGTCTGTCGATTGTTGGGGGAAAAAGTCAGCCATTTTTTGGAAAAAAAACGAAAAATTTTTTTATAGGTTTGAGGCGTTTTTGGGAAAAAACCCCCGACCGCCCCGGGTTTTCTGTTTCTGTTCTAGGATCAGGTCCTCCGAAAACCCGGGGGGCCTGGGGCCCTCTGCACTCATAGTGGCATAGTTTTTCCACTGACTTTCATCTATTGCCCAACAGAGGGGGCACCCTCCCCCGGGGAAAACATCTTCTCAGTCGGTTTAAATTTTTTACTTATATTTGTCAAAAAAATTCTGAAACGTTAAAAAAATGCATCTGACCTGGGCAAACCTCCATCCTTTCCCGCATACATTTATATTTTCCCCAAAAAAAAAAAATAATTAGTCGTCATTTGAAAATTTTTAGTGCCCTAATTCTCATAGAAAAACCCCATTTTTTAATTTTTGGGGGGGCCTTTTTTTTTCCCAAAATGGCTGGAATTTTTTTTTCCCCACAGTTCAGAATTTTTCTTTAAGGTTTCCATTTTTTCCAATATGGCTGACTTTTTTTGGGAAAATAGCTTTTTAAATTTTTTCCCAAAATGGATGTCATTTTTTAAAATCTGGGGCCAAAAGGGTTTTTTTTCCCCCCCTGTTTTTTTCCCCTTTAAATTTTTCTATAACGGTTTTTTTTTTTTCTATCCTCATATCTGGATTTTTTCCCAAAGAACCCCCTTTTGGGCAGAAAGGGGGGAAAAACCCCCCAAATTCCCCCTTGGGCCCGGGTTGGGAAAAAGAACCCGGTGCATCCCCAAAACCCCCCCGGGCCCCTATGAGCGCAGCTGAACTGCGCTCATAGTGGCATAGTTTTTTTTGGGGCTTTCATTGCCCAACAGATGGCGAAAACCCCCCTCCGAAATCATCTTCTCAGTCGAATAAATTATATTTTTAATTTGGGGCCAAAAAATTTTTAAACTTTAAAAAAAATGCATCTGACCCCAGAAAAACCCCCATCCGATTCAGCATACATTTATATTTTTCCCAAAAAAAAACAAAATTCGTCGTCTGCAGCAAAAAAAACCACTCTTGGACACCGTGGAAGTATGAAAATCGTCATGCATGCACAAAAAACCCAAGGGGGAAATACCTCTCAAACGTTAAAAAATGATTAAACCCCCAAAAAAGCTATCCCCTTTGAAAATAACCAAGCATCATTAAAACCCCTTAAAAAAAAAGAAAAAGGTCAAAATTATAAATTTTAAACCCAAATACACCCCCCCTTTCTCGCAAATATTACTAATTCACCTTCCACAGAAAAAAAACCAAAAATAAAAATTAAAATACCCAAAAAAACCACTAAACTATTGAAGAAATCCACGAATAAATAAGAACATGCATTCAACCCATAACAATTTTTTCTAGGAAAAAACTAGTAATTCGTATTTCGAAACCGAAAACAACCCCAGTCTATTATGAAATAAAATAGGTAAAAGGAATCGTTCCAACACCGAAAAAAAATACTCCAAACATTTATTCTATAAAACTGGGAAGTTGATAATTTTCACAAAAAATTTGCTCTCAGCCACCGAAAAACCATAATTAAATTTTAAATTTAAAGCCTCGCTCATGTATTAAAACCAACAAAATGCAAAAAAAATTATCATACCCAAACGAATTCCATTCATTTTCATTCGAAATATAGGTACTTGTAAATAATATTCGATTCAATCAACACTGAAAATGAACACAACACTCTGAAACTTGAACTATTCATTCAAACCATAAACAATCACTTGAATTATCATTTCCATATGTACTCAAACGAATTTGATTGAAAAATCATCAATCACGGCAATTCAAAGGTATTGAAACAAATGGAATATGAAATATATCTGTGGGTTTATAATGAATCGAAGGGATATCGGGAATCCCGGCGATACAAAGTTCAAACCCGGTATAAAATCTGTGATAGCTAATAATCATTCTCGGTGTTGAGGTATTTACAGCGTTGCCGTAGTGAGTTCAAAGTACGATATTTTCAGACTTATTAAACTTGATATTTTTGTTATTGGTATTGGTGAAATTTTAATAGTGTGATATATCTCAGACGTTTTACAACCGATTTTGGCAATTTTTTCTAGGATTGATGGGGAGTGGAATTTTTTAAAATTTTTTTTTTCAGTTGTCAAACTCATACATTTCTACTCGCTGCCACATCAATCATGTTTATAGAAAAAAATCCCATGTCTGTCCAACCTGGGGGGTACCGGTGGGTACTGAAGGGTCGGGTACGGGTCCAGGGGTACCGGGGTCGGGTCCGGGGTACCGGGGAGGGGGGATAGGGGGGCTGGGGGGGTACCGGGAATATCCTCAATATCAGATTAGAGTATAGACTGCCACCACCTCATCGAACCTCAGCTGAAATCTTTATAAGTCGGTGACGTCAGCGCTGAACTTAGTTCTTGAATTACTCACCAGGTGGCGCTGTTGTCGTTCTGTCTTACGCTCTACCGATTCGTTCTCAGAAAAAGTTATTAAGTATAGGTACTGTTTGCTGTTGATTCATTTCTGCTCCAGCCGCGAAACAGACAAGACGTGTGTCTCTAGAGCAGCTCTGCTACTTTTTTTGTGTCCAAGTCTTCTAGAGAATTCCTCCAGTACTCCAAAGGTGAGTTATTTTTTTTTTCTGATAGCGTCCTGACTCCAAGTTTTTTCTTAGCCTCTGTCATTTTCAACTGATCACGTGACACTTCTATCATTCAGTCTTCCTCCTTATCAAATTATTCTTAGAACTTAAGTTTTTGCACTGTCTGATTTCTTATTCTTCATCGAGTCTTCAACAGAGGTCAGACGTGTTTTTTGGTGCTCCTCCCCGTTAGCTCAAGGTGAGTTTTTTTTTAGATTCTGTCTTTTAAAACTGATCACGTGACACTTTATTATTCCAAAACTCCTCCCAACCAAATTGTTCTCATAACTTAAGTCTTCACTCTGTCTGATTCACGTCAGTCTTCATCGAGTCTTCACAGAGGTCAGACGTGTTTTTTCGGTGCTCCTCTAGCAAACTCTAAGTTCGTTTTTTCTTGGAGATAGTTAGCGGTTCACATGTTTTTTAGGGAAAAATTACATTGACTGATTACCTCATTCTTGTTGCAGGTGTTCAAAATATGACGAACTTTGCTGATGTCCTGACATTTATCACCTCATTATTGGGGTTGATAACCACGAAATACAATGGAAAAACTGCCCTCAACGGGTTACGAGAATGCACCAGAGCATACAGAAGGATCAATAAGTCCATTAGAATGTCAACGAGTTTGGGGGAGAAACAACAGCTGCTGGCAACCCAAGAAATGAAAAAACCCCTGCGAATCAAATCAAATAGAAAAAAAAAGGAGCGGCCAAAAATTAAAATTTGCAAACATGGGGTTCAAGGAAAAATAAAGGAAAAAAGGTTTTGGCTCGTATACGAACAAAAAAATCTCCAATTTTTTCATAAAGATAAAAAACTTTTTTTCCCGATTGAAATCATTTTCGAACAAAGAATCCATAACGTTCAAAGAATTTTGATTCAAAAGGTTAATTTTGTTTTCCCGGGGGAAAAGAATGCAAAGGCTGATATAAAACGGATTATAAATATTCACGGTTTAATTCACCGTTTTTTAAAAATACTGACTTGTTCATTTTGAGGATAATGTGATGAAACCAAAAGACTGAACGTAAAAAAAATTTTTAGAAAAAAAAGGGTATTAAAAAAAATTTTTCAACTTGGGGAAACATTAATAAATTTTCCAAAAAAATTGGTCATCATATATTGAACTTCCGACCGAAATTAAACGGAAGAACACAACATATTGAATGATGACTTAGCCTGTTTTTTGATCAATTGTTTTGGCCTTTTTCCAGTTCCAAAAAAAAAACATCCAAATAGAACATCATCATATCCCATTATTGAAGTTTTGGCTCAAAGGGTACGGGCCCCCATGACTATTCCCCAAAATTTCCCAAAAATTTTTAAAAAACAAAATAACATTTCGGTTTAAACCCCTTTATACATTAAAAAATTTTAGGTAAATCTTCCCCGCCCTTTCCCTTTCCCTTTCCCCTTACATCACAAAAAAAGACAAACATGTAACCTTTCCTATTCAGAACCAAATTCTGATGAAAAAACCCCATTGTTACCCCTTATTTTATATTAATCTATCCAGGTCCTTTTCCAAAAAACAGTTAAGTGATAGAAATAAAAAAAAAATTTTTTTATAGATGCCTACATTATTTCAGATCACGGGAAAAAAATTGTCCCAAAAAAAAAAAAAACGAAAAAATTTAAATCCAAGGGAAAAAAATACCAAATTTTCAAATTTGTTTATTTATGGGGACATAGAGAGAATTTAACCAAAATTCAAGAAGGAGCAAAAATCAACCGAAAACCTTTTCAAACCCATCTTGAATGCCATGACCGCACCCCTTCCTTTTCGGTTCGTATAGAGGGGAAAATTTTATGGAATGGTTCAAAAAAATTTTTTGGGCTAAAGAAGAAATTGAAACTATTTTAAAATTGGAATACCATTTAAAAAAGACAGTTGAACGGGAAGCAGCATTCACACGCAATCATTGTCACATTGTGAAAAGCCGTTTTTTAAAAAAATTAGAGACCATTTCCATCTTTCCCCAACAAATAATAATAAAAAATAATAATAATAAAAAAATTTTTCTAATTACTGCGGTGCTCCCAGAACCCCGAAATCAATCTGAATGATAGCGAAATGATCCCTGTAGTGTTCCAAAAATCTTAGCGGCTTGATAGTCATTTTATTATTGGGGAAAAAAGCCACCACAATCGGAGGAAAATTGAGTTACCCCTTAATTACTAAAGAAAAAAATATTTATTTACTAATCATATCGGGATCAAACTTTTTAAATTTCGATTCATTGATTCTTTCCGTTTTTTAAATTCCCTCTAGAAAATTAGCATCCTATCTATCGATTTTTCCAAATTGAGCACAATTTTCCCGAGGTCTCTAATGAAAAAAAGATTTGTTACGAAAAAAGGTGTTATGCCTTACGATTATTTTTATTTCCTTTTGATAAATTGATGAAACGACTCTCCCATTTATCGAACATTTTCTAATACTTTCTGAAAACCTTCCCAGAAAAAAAATTTATGAAAGAGCTCAAAATGTTTTGGGGGCTACTTTCAACCCCTTTCAACGAAATGTCGATATATACATGAAAACAGGGACTTTTCCCAGCCGCTTTTGCAATTTCGGATAGTAGCCAAGTACATAGGTTGCCCAACATTTTAAAAAAAACTTGAACTTCTTTCAAGTTGAGATGCCCCCTTTTTCGAGAAAGGTATTCGAGGGGACTCAAAGAGACGTGCCGCCAAAAATAAATACCCCCCATCATAAGATCTATCAAAAACCCGACAATTATTTGATGTAATTTTTAAATTAATAACCAGTATGGTTGGGGGTGTCTCAACCCTTCCTTTTGGGAGGTTTTGGGGGGTTGGAACCAACATCGACGTTACCCCATCCCATGAATCCAACAAAGGAAAATATTTTTAATCGATTTAAAACCCCAAGGAAACACATGAAAAAAAGATATTCCTTTTTGCCCTGAGAATAAACCCAAACATGGAAAAAACCTCATCGTCCCGTCTGAACCCAAATAAACTTATGGTACCCCTACCATAAAGGAAAAATTATCATTATTACGTTAACCAAAAAAATCTAACGGTCTTATTCTCAAAAAAATTACAGAGTTCTGCAAGAATTTTTGGGCCCGGGGGCCCAAATTATTTAAATACAAAATTTTCGTGAAAATGCTAAAAAATAATTTTGAAAAAAAAAATTTTTAGTTGATGAATAATGCTGTTTACGGGAAAAAACCCCGAAAAATCAGGGGAAAAATAGCACGTTAAACTGATAACAAGGGGGGGGTGTTTTGGGGAACCATATTCCAAACCAGAATTCAAATCTCATTCCTAGATCAAAATTATATGCAACGAAGTTTTCACACACTCAGACAAAATTGAAAAAAATTGCAGACAATTTGGAAAAAAAAAAGGATGAAAACGAAATTCTTCAAATTCTGTCAAATTTGGGGAAACCCAAAGTAAGGAACGGTGTGAAAAAAAAGTTTTAGATAATAGATTAAATTGAAGACTTTGAGGAATGCTTGGGGAAAAATTAACCAAAAAAAAAACGTTCAACAACGATTGATAAAAAATGAAAACACCGGTGTTTCTATGGAACAAGAAAAACGCCTGGGGGGAGAGGACGACAAGAGATTCTTTGTCCTGGACCACCTGACGTTCCCCTTGGGGCATTACCCTTCATGCAGGTTTGGAACATTATTTGAGGGTTCCCCTTGGGACAAACAAGAACACCTTTAATTCTGGTTTTATGAATTTATTATTATTTACTATTATTTTATTAATTTTTAATTTAAAAAAAAAATAGTAAAAAAAAATGTTTTATTTCTTCCCCCTCCCAAAGTATAAGGTTTTGGAAGTGGTAGGGTTGGTTAAAAATAAAAAAAAAATGTGTGCCGCCAAAAAAACCAAGATTTTGAACTAGCTTTTCCAATGGTTTTCAAATTTGCGAACTTTTTCTTTTTTTTTTAATTTTTTTTAAGAAAAATTGGGTTAGGTTGCAATTTAAAAAATTGTATTTAATTTTTTTACAAGGAAAATTTCTTTTTAATAAAATTTAGGAGTTTAAGGTTTTTTTTAAAAAAAATTACGTCACTTTTTTGAGAAGGAACAAACTCATTAAAAAACAATTTTAAAGGAGTTTGGTTGGTTGGGTTAAAAAACATAAACCCCTCCTAGGGTTACAAAAAACCTAATCAAAAAAACCGAAAAAAGGGGGAAAAACCCTCATAAAAAACCTCAAGACCCCCCCCCAAAAAATAAAAATTTTATTCATAATAAATTTGTTCCCCAAACCTCATGAAAAAAAACCCAATTAGGGAAAAAAAACAAACACCCCGGGGAAAAATCCATCGGTTAACCCTAAAATTACCTAAACACTTTAAAATACAATTGTAAAAATTCCCCGATTGGGGAAAAGTTTTCCCCTCCAAGGTTAAAAAACCCTTAAAATCCCCTGGAAGGCAATTAAAATAAACCGAAAAAAAATTTGATTGGGGAAAAAAAATAAACCAGAGAAATACAGGTTAATAAAAAAAACCCCCTGGGAAAGATAATCTAAAAAAAAATGTGAAATTAAGATTGGAAAAAAAAAACATCCTAAAATTAAAAGTTAACCCAAAAATCCCCTAAAACCAATTAAAAAACCTACTAAAAAATTCAAGATCGGGAAAAAAAAAATTTTTCCTGAAAATCCTCATTTAAACCCCAAAACCACCTGAAAAAAACTTACTAAACATCCCCAAAGTAAAATTCCCCCAACTGGGAAAAAGTTAACATCCAA
The DNA here is from genome assembly GCA_018342105.1 of Gonioctena quinquepunctata. Lineage (NCBI taxonomy): Eukaryota > Metazoa > Arthropoda > Insecta > Coleoptera > Chrysomelidae > Gonioctena > Gonioctena quinquepunctata. The sequence continues at coordinate 38,399 of JAFIRS010005859.1, read as the reverse complement.
AAAGAGGTTAATAAAAACCACCTAAAAAAACTAATCAAACAAACCTAGTGAAAAAAATTCCCCCGATCTTGGGAAAAAATCAACCCCCCATAGGAACCACAGGTTTAACCCTAAAAACCACCGAAACGACCAATCTAAAAACCTACGTGAAAAAATTTCAGATTGGGGGAAAAAAATTTTTTAACATCCTAAAACCACCAATTTACCCTAAAATCCACCTGAAACGACCACAAACATAACCCATGAAAAATTCCCTAGATCTGGGGAAAAAAAACAATCATCCATGAGAAACCCAAAAAAGGTTAAACCTTTAAAAATTTAACTAGGAAAAAAAAATCTAAAAAAATGAATCTTGAAAAAAAAAACCCCTATCTGGGGGAAAAAGTCCAACCTCCTGTGGGTTAAAAAAAAAATCATATCAAAGGTAGAAATCCACGGTTGCCCCAAAATACAGTAGATCTAGGAAAAAAACCCGGCTGATATAGACCCGAGCACGTAAAAAAAGGGGGTTCCAAGGTCTGATTTGTGGTCGCAAATTACCACGTTGACCTTTTCATTTTGGAAAAAATTTCCCCCCATCGGGGAAATATGGGGAAAAACTACCCCCTCTCTCTAATAAAAGGTTTAGGGAGTTTCCATCGAGGTCAGAGGAACCCCATTCTGGGCTTTTTAAAAGGGGAAAAGTGGCCCAAAACCCCCTGCATATCTACTGAGTAGGAGTTGAAAATTGATTTTTTTCTTGCTGGGGGCATAGTTCCAAGATAACCGTTTGCAGAAATATCCGGGAAAACCACTTTCTTTGAAAAAAGACGAAAACTTTTCTTACGTGTTTTGCCACCTGAAAACGAATCCGAAGGAACGCGGCGCTATCTTCCCTTTCCAAATAAGATAGATTTTTGATCCAAAACACGTTATAAGTTCAGCGTGTCTCGTTCGCTCTTCAAATCCAGTCAATGTCTTATCTAAGAGAAGGTAACACTTTACTTAGCTTGGGTAACCTTGCTATCCAAGTTGGAGGCCAGCCAATCAAAAAAAGCTTCGCAGGCACTTCGGTAGGGTATCATCTCGATTTTTACGAATTATTATTTGGGCACAATAGTCAGTCGCGAAATGCAAGAACACTGAATTGAGAGAAGGGAACACAACCTTACCTAACTTGGCCGACCTTACCTTGCTATCCAAATTGATGGCCCCAATCAACTTTTTTCAAAACACGCTCAGCTTCGCTTGCGGGCACTTCGGTAGCGTTGATGTTTCTGGGTTTTCAATAATTATTTGTGCACAATATCAGTCACGAGATGGAAGTACACTGAATCGGTTTCATTAGGTGCAGATATTTTAACAAATGTATTATAAGTACTGCTTGAAATGAAGTTTGGGGACATTTCACGTATCACCAAAATCTAGGATGTTTTTACATTGTAAAAAGAAGGAGGCATTGTTAGTGATTTTGCGCGAGAAAACGGTGCTTGGAAAACACGTGTTTTGGATAAAAAAGTTCTCTATTTCAGAAAGGTATGAGAGAGCCGTGTTTTTCCCCCGGATTGGTATTAAGGGGCAAAACACGTAAGAAAAAGTTTTAACTATTTTCGGAGAGCAGGAGTGCTCTTACCGGGTATATGAAAATTCATCAAGAATTGAATAATTGGCAACAATGTAGAAAATAGATGCAAAGATTATAGTTCTTCTTTTGACAGTTGAAATGTCTGACGTGGAATGTCAAACGATTTTCAATTGCCTGAGAGCCAACTATTATCCTGAACCCGAAAAAGAAATTGTTATGGATTGCATTGAAGAAGGTATCGAATAGAAATCGGGGGTTCCATACAGTGTGTTGCTGAAATTATGATTGAATATAGACGTTTTCAAATCTTTCAAGGGCCATAATTCCGGAAATAACCGTTTCTGCAAAAAAAATTTTGATGGATCCACTTCATTATCGTGTTCTGAAGCATCTGTGAGAAATTCGTGAAAGTCGGTGACGCTTCACTTTGCTGCAAGTTCACCCAAATTTGTTGTAGTAGAATTCTAGCAATGATCGTGAAGTTACTTATAAACTGAACGGATCGTAAATAGTCATAACAGTGTTCAAAACTTCCTTTTGTGACATTATTTTCTGTCAAAGTCCTAATGTCAGCCGTGTTCCATTTCATCGAAATGGAAAATGTATCATCGTTGGTGTTCCAAAGAGTCCCAAAATCCTTTCTCTGGATACAACGGTCTTTTCTCGAGATTCATGTCTTTTTTATAGCTGTCCTTTATTCCTCCGGTATGTTTTTTAAAACGTTTTTTGAATAGTTTTCTCAATTTCTGATCCCAAAAACCCCTAGTCTGCGAACTTCGATGACATCAGATGTTACTTTCTTTGCCTCCTCGATGGTATCGAAGCTATACAGGAAATCATCAACATAATGTCTCTCTGTTATGGCTTCGAATGCTTCTGGAAAGGCTTGTTAGAATATTTTCTCATGACGAATTGTGCTTTATGTTGGTGATGAAACCGCACCGAAGATTATAACACCATTTCAAACTCTTCTGGTTTTCTTCCGCGTTTTCATCCACCCTCCGCAGAGGACGTTATGCATTTCTGTTTTCTGGACTGATTCTGTGAATCATTTCCCGTGTCTGCTGTTAGTACTATGTTCCTTCGTCTGAATTTGAAAATAACACCAAGCAGGGAGTTCAGCAAATCGGGACCTTTTTAGAAAAACTTCATTTATTTTGACACCATTCGTTTTTGCTGCTGCGTCAAACACAAATGGTATTTTGCCTGGTTTCTATAGGTAACGGCAAAATATGATAAATATCATATATTTTTGTTTTTCTATTGGATTTCCCCGTCGGACACTTTTCTGGCGTAACCTTTCTCCACATACTCAGAGATTTTTTTTCCATATTCAATGCCAAATTCTTCGTTTCTATCGATTCTTTTCTCGATAGATTTGAGCGTGGTCAAATCAGTGAATTTGTTGTTTGATAGTTCAAAATCTAAAAGACCAGTTTCCCACTTGTTCGGACCTATTCTTCTAGAAGTTCTTTCTAAAATTTCCCCAGCTCGAATTTCATCTGGACTTTGCCTTTTGTTGTAATATTTCACGCAGAACCTGAAGGAATTTTTCAAAAATTCTTCCAATTCTTCATACTGATGATTGAAAGCAAAGGAAAATTATTCGTCTACATGTCCCAAATAATTTGTATCTGTTTCCATGTGGAACCCATCCTAGTTTGGATCTGGACAAAACAGGGTCATTTTTTCCTCCTTCGTGAAATACTTTGGCAATGAGGATTCGTGGTTGAACAATGACCAAAGATGATATTTTCATTTTCTGTAAGTAGCAAAACTTTTGCGAAATCATTTTCATATCTACTTACTTCACTGGCAGAGACAGATTTTTGACAGTTCTGACGTTGTTCGAACAATAGGCTGTTTCTTCATTCTGTCCGCGTATTCGCGAATTAACTTTTTTCGAATCATACTCCTCAGAGGTCATAGTTTGTCAATTTCATTTTCAGAGCTTCAAAAGGTCCGGTCGCACCAATTTCATCTGCTAACTTGGCATCGATCATGGTGATGGTGGACGCTTCGTCAAAAAAGGCATTTGTATCCACTTTGCCTTCAGGACCACTCAGTTCGACGGGGGCCATTCTTAGGAGAACTTCTGTTTTTTTTGCTGTGTTGATATGATGATTAACTTTCTCTTCGATATCTTCCGTTTTCGTTTCGAGTTTTTCATGGAGTAGTGGATTGTTTGAAGAGACAACCATTTATGTCACACTTCTTTTTGCTTTTACAGAATTCCGTATGATGGTAAAACATACTTTGTTGTCCCTCGCCCAATCCCAACATTTGTCGATGTCCAGATTTTTGAATGAACTGCATTTTTCAACCTTATGTCCTTCTTTCTTACAGTGTTCATATCCAAACACTTTTTTTTTCCTTGGATGGACGTAGAGCTGGCATATTTTTTCGTTTTTCTTTGTTCATGGTCAGGGACAACAATCGTACATGACAGCCTCACTAATTTCGGCTAACCATTGGAAGAACTCTATTAGAGAAATACTTCTGAGCACTTTCTTGAGTTTGACCACTTTCCTTTCCCATTCCATTCTCAAGTTTCGACTAAGTTATTTCACAACATCGACCAGAAGTTGATGATTTGAGATATATTCCTCATAATTCAGGCTCTGGATAGTTACAGCCAAATTTTGAATTTTATTCGAGAAGTCCAAACGGCATCCAACCTTTCCTCTCAAATTAAAGATTTTCCTTACGGAGTCAATGAGATCTTGAATTATCTTCTCAAGGTTATCAATTATTTTGTACACTTCTTGTGTAATGTAAGTAGAGCGCTGACTGATTCTTTAGCCTTACCTTCAAGGTTTTTTTGCAATCGCAAAATGTTTTAGTTTTCGAAAATCCACTAATTTTGGTGGTTTCTTTGAATTGATCAATGAAATTCATCCACTCCCTTGGTTTTTTCGAAAAATATTGGAAGATCTTTGCTGAAAGATTGTCGAGCCATAAATTGTTTGATTTTCATTTTTTCCGCCATATTACCATGATCGTATAATTGTTTCATCTTTGTATTCTGAAAGTTTGGGATAAGGGATTTTACATATCGACATTTACATATTTACATTTCTGTACAAAGGGCGATTTGCTGGTCATAGTTTTAGTTTCTTCGTCATTTGACAAGTCGTTGGACTTTGTAGTCTCCAATTTGACATTCTCAATTCAGTTTCTCATGCACTTGTTTTTCCTCGATTTCTGATAGTTTCCGTTCTCTATCGAGTTCTATTTTCAATTGCCTATATCTTCGTGATTTGCTACCAGAAACCTTGCTGCTTTTTATGGATTGATAATGAATTTTTCGAGGGTATTCATCCATTTTATTTTCGGACCTTGTGGAAACTTCATCTAGATTGATTTCAGCTCTACTGACGTTGTCAAGTCGTTTTTTTTCCTGAAGTTTCTTATTGCTATATCTGATAGGTGCTGTACCTTCTGTGATTCTTTGGTTTCTTCTCATAGGTAAAGACTTTGTAGACACTTCTTCCATAGAACCGTTTTTTGCATATTCGAAGGACCACTTATATGACTATCTCCAGTTACTTTTAGTGTTTTCAAAGGAAATAATTTTTTGTGGCAGAACTGCTTCTTCATTTTTTTGACACATAAAACAAAAGTAATAACATTGAAAACAATAAATAATCGCAGGAACACACTGATATTTTATCAAAACTCAAACATTGCCCGGTTCGAGCTTTCGCAGATGACATTCAGTTATACCTAGTATCCAAACTAAAAGTATAGATATTTCCAAAAATCAAATAAACGATGGCTTTGCAATTATTTACATTTTATCTGCGAAACATAGCCTTCATTGAACTAAGATGAACGCTATGTAATATTTTTGGGTAACAAAAATCAGGGACTATTTCAAAGAGCATAATAAACTCAAAATAGGAGACGTTATACTCCGCTGAGAAACTTAAATTCTGCCAATATGTTAATAATCTTTTGAAAAAATCGTACGCCATTTTGAACGTTCTTCATCCACACAGACCTAGCTTGTGTCCAAGCTAGAATATAACCGTACCAAACTTTTTGTTATCGCTTCATCCTAGGGATTCTGAAATTTCACAACATCCCGAAAGCTCTTGCCAACATTCGCTGGGGACATATGTCAGAACGTAGGGACTATACTAGTAACTATTGTAACATTACATACACCATATTGTAAATGAAAACACCGATACAACTTTTCAATAAATTTAAAAACATTAGACTCCATTCTTAAAATTACGTTCTAACCAGAACTTGAAAATTCCTCATCATTCGTCAGCCACGTTTAAAAATGTTTCCATACCTGGATGCATTCTATCATAATATTATAATGAAACGTTTTATCCAGTTTTAAAATATACATTGGGGGGAAAACTCAAAGCTAAGTTCAAAAAGTTACCAATTTAATCTGATAAAATAATTCATTTATTTGAATACTATTACAAACTGATTGCTCATTATACAGTTTATGTATTATTTTTTTTTTATTTTTTGTAAACTTTTGATGCCTCAGCAGGTTATGTAAGAGTAGCTTCATCTAATCTTCGCCTATGTAATATGGATATTCAAAAAGAAGGATTATTATTGTTATTAAAACAATATTACGGTTAAGAAATATTCCAAGTTTCTTTCGACATCATCTTCTCATTTTAGTATGTAGGGAAAATATTTATTAGCATGATTGGGAAGACTCAAATTGTCTCTTGAGCTATAATAGGGTAATTTTCAAACTTGGTATATAAAAAATGAAGCTATTCGTATATGTACATTACATAGCAAAAAAAAACTCCATAATATATATCCCAAATCGCTCACTACGATTACCAAAGGCTGACCTAGAACTTTCAAACGGAAGAGGAGATGCATTAAATTCACCCGTCACAGGTCCATGACTAATAGATAATGTTATCATTTCATAAATTAAATTCAAGAACATGTTTCAAGAGTGATACCCCAATTTTATAATAGGACAAAACAACGAACACTTCTTCAAAATGATTCACATTAGACACAGTAAGTAGAAAGCACCAATTTAATTCAATTACTTGTCATTCCAATTTGAAAGTTCTCTACGAACACATTTGATCCGATAACACCAACGATATTCACCTGTAATCGCCCTAGAATTTGGATTATTACCGGAAAACTTTGCAAGTACCAGAATTTTTTCAAAATAATAAAAAAAAAAAAATCGTGTTTGAGGAAAAAATTTAGGATTAATTCAAGATCGTGGGAGATTCGGTAAAAAAATTCCACACCAACATAAAACATCAAACTAAAAATAATGACACTTTAGATATGAAATATACGAACAGAAAGTTTGGCAGAAATATTATCACTTACAATAAGATTATTTAGAGACGTGAAAAAGGAAAGGTTAGTTGGCCATGAATGTTCATTAGTATGTCAAAAATGATATCACGTTAAATTTTCTGTTAATCTTTAAGATCGAGTGAAGTGTAAGGTAAAAATATCGCCTTTTGGAAAAAAACAAGAGAATATTAAAAAAGAAGTTGAAAATTTAGTGCCACAAAATTCAAACTGGGTCAATTTTTGAGGTATTGCTATTAAAAATCTTATAACAGGTCTTATGCATATTTTTTTCTGATTGATTTATTCGATTGTACCATCCATACATATACTGGAGAAACAGGATAGATGCCAAAAATATCAATAATTAACAAGGAAAATGATTTTTAAACTCAATAACAAATATTGGCAATTTGAACGGCCGGCATTTGGCGGGATTATGTGACGTCAAAGTACATGTCAACAAAGGTTATCCAAAGTAAACATAGTTGAATCAGTTGATTCTCTTTCGTATTTCTTGAATATTTCAATAAATTCAAGATGGAAAGTAGTCGAAAAACAATTTATAGGTACTGCATAGTTCCAAAGTGCAACAATACAACGAAAACCACTCCTCAAAAAGGATTTTTTCTTGGGCCAAGGAATGCAAACATTCGAATAATGTGGTGCAAAGCTATGAAAGAGAAAGAATTTGAAAATGAAAAACCATCTGCAATGAGCTGTTTATACTGTTGTGAGGATCACTTTGATGTAGGTATTTTTTTTTGATATATTTAAGTGTCATAATCTTAAACTATTTTTCGAATCTGAAACTACTTTCATTCTCCATTTTCACTTGGAAGAGGATACATAAAACTTCATTCAGTACCAAATAATGTCTAAACACAAGAGGTTCCTGTTACATTACGTTTAAGGAAAGGTGTTTTTCCCCACACATTTCAGTGTCAGAAAGAAAATGAGCCAATAACAGTAAGACAGGCCGCTCTCAAGAGACAAAGACTGAGTTTGGTTCAAGATACTCTACCACAAGCTGCTACCAGAGAAGTTTTTGCAGAAACCAAACTATCTAGAGGCCCTGCAGATTCAACGAAAAGTTGAAGCCTTTCTTGTGACAAAGCCGTACAAGTGAACATAATAAAACAAATTGCAATAAAATATAGAAGCAAAGATGTCAATTTTCGTTCTGAATGAAGAAATGTAGCATGATCACCGTTCCTCGTACCAGTTAAAAACATATCGACTTCACCTATTAAAACCGTCCCGATTGCCGGTACAAAAAGGAAGTCATTCCCAGATATAAAACCAACAGACGTCTTCACAATCTCCATCAATATCTAGTGAATATGAACAAAAAAGTACTTCATACGAAGTGAGTTGGTCTCAAGATAACGAGGACAGACAATTTAAAAATGTAATGCGTAGTGCAATATTGACAGCCATTGAAAAAGAGCCTTAAATGATGTTAGGACTTCCTGAAGACAGTTACCATTTGATAAAATTATTATGAAAATATCCCAGTTTCCACTATCGACATTCCGATAACCTTGGAGAAAATAAAGTTAAATGAATCATTTGACATATTAGCTATACATTTTAGCTACACACAGAGCACTATAAGTAGAATATTTTCATAAACAGTGATTATTCTAGCAGGCAAAATGAACGAGTTGATCGTGTGGCTTGAACCATCTGACATAGTTGAAGATTTACCTATCGCTTTTAGAGCACGGTATGCAAAAGTTGTTTCAATTATAGATTGCTTGGAAATATGAATTGCAAAACCTTCTAACGCAATCCAGCAGTCTCTGTCATGGTCACAATATAAGGAATTTGACACTCTGAAGTACCTTATTTCCTGTACTCCAGATGGGTTAGTCAATTTTATCATAGAAGGAAGACTTGCCACAATTGATAAAAAAGAAAAAAATTACCGTTATACGGCCTCCTTCAGTTTTCAAGTCTACAGCAAGTACAAAGCATGAGGTGAAGCAGTCTAAAAGAATAGCACCATTGAGAATTCATGTAGAGCGTATTATAAACAGATTGACAGAATTTCATATGTTGTTGCTTAGTTCCAATAATTGATGAAGTAATAGTCATAGCATGTGGCATAATCAATATGCAAAATGTTTTACGAAAAAAATATATTAAATTTTCAAGTGTTTTATTTTTCTTTATATTGGTTTGTGGCACACTCAGAAAAACCTGTCTTTTCAATATACAAACTCCAAATACAATGAATATAGCCTACAACTAACTTGGCTCATTGACAACTATTGCAGAATAATTTTGATAACTCACAATAAACGTTACTGTTACTTATACTTCATATCCTGAATTGAACACTACTATTCCAATAATAACTATGTGAAATGAATATTGAAGGATGCAATTCCTTGACTTATTTTAGGACTTGAAGACCATATGAACATGTCCAAATTCGCTTGATTTTCAGAAAAACTTTATAATTGTTTGAGAAATATTGTCGATAAAAGTTGGTGCTTATCAAGAAACTCAGAAAGTCCTGTAAAGTTTGTAGCTTGTGAAATGAATGCATTTTTTGAATCACCCCCATTTTTCAAAGTACATAAAAATATATTGAAAAATATCATTGTCATCTAGTGAACTATTCAGATTTCGAATATCAGGGAGATAGGTACTCATGAATAAATACATGAGTATCTTTCCGATATTAGAAATCTGTATAATTAATTTAATGACTGAAATATTCTCAAGGAATCATTTCGGTATTAAGAAAATTTAATCAAGTTTTTTTTTGTAAAATTATTATTTAAAAAGTTTTCCATTTGTAATACGGCATACTTTTAGGGACACGCTGTATTATAGAATAGGGAAATGTATTGAAAAGTAGCTGCCTTACAGTTGGACACTATATGCCTATTGAAGAACACATAAAATCCTAATAAAGTATTTCAACTAGACTTGTGGACTCAAGTTAGATCTCTTTGGAATTTAAATTTCGAAATACAATGAAATAACGTTGTTAGACCTGTGCAAAGTAAAATTTCAAGTTGCCTCTCATTACTACCATGTATTTGATATTCTTACATAGAATAGGAAAAATAGCATTACTCCAGAACAGAATGCATTTTTAACCGACGAAATCAAGAAGGAGGAGGTTCTCTAGGCGACGCGTATATTTTTTTTATTATTTTTTTTATGTATGATCACGCATAACTACTCACAGAGCAGTTCGATTCCGATGATTTTTTTTCATTGAAAAATTCATCCCTGAGGGTAGCAAAATGCAGGATATTGATCGTTCACCCTCTGAATTTTGGTCCACTAACCGATTCTATCAGACATAACTATGTAGTGAGTTTTCCGATTTGGATGACTCTTTTCTTATTAGATAGAGTATACCTCATGGTTGGTTATATTTCAATTTAAAATGAAATAATCCACTCCTATGGGTAGAAAAATAGGGGATAATTGATTTTTTCCTTGTGAACATTGGCACACATATGCAGTTGACATTGACAGACCTACATCCGTCACAATAATTTCGTTCTATAGTAGATATGCTATGCCATTACCAACTCATCCCCTATTTTGCAACCCTTAGGCGAATGTGGTGAGAGGGTGGTTTTCGGGAAGGTGGGGGTAGGGATGATGGTGGCGGTCATGGGCGGTTCGTTGTGGGAGATGTTTGGGAAAAAATGGCGGTTCTATGAGAGGGGTGGATGTGGTGGTTGTATGTGGGTAGGAAAAAAGGTTGGGGATGAATGGTCTGTGATTGGTCGCAATAGTGGCAGCCATGTTGTGTATGGGAGTGTGTGATTGAGAGTGGGGGTGGGGAGAGCTGTGATAGGCCGTGGGAGTGGTGATAGCCGCCGGCCGCTATCCAATAGCCGAGCAGCAGCCATATTGAAATGGAAGTGTCAACCAATAGCTGTTCTGAATTAGGGGGGATGTTATTTTTTTCAAATGAAATTTTGATTTCTACTTTCCACATCCATATCTGAATAACAATCCTCCCCGTTGCGCTGTAAGAGGTTTCGACTCGATCTCTGACTTTGCAAGTCCCTACCTTTGGGTGCTTCGAAGCCCGAAACGTCAAAACGCGCTTCGTTATTAATTTCTGCGAAATTCCGTTCTCTCGGAACTTCCCAGAAGGTAACCTAACGCCCATATGATTCGGAGCAGGGATTTCGCCCTTCCCCATATGGCTCTTGGCGATCAGAATGCGCCTCGGCCTGACTCTTAACCCTTTCCATATCTATTCGCGGATTAGTGTGGATAAACCCATTATCCCACCCCGTCGTTCTGGCTCGTCTCTCCCAATTTTCTACTTCCTCATTTTTGGAATGCAAGTCTGAGGAAAACATTCCACCACCCCCATGCTCGTCCGCATTGGCCTCAGATTCTCGCAAAGTAAAATTTGGAAAATCTAAATTGTGAAAAATTTCAACGTTACCGTTAGGCATGATTTGGTGCCTTGGTGTCGACTCCTGCGTCGTCACCGACCGGTAACCCCCAGAAGAAAAAATCCTGGGGGCTGAAGGCCCAGAATGCCGGAAATTATTCCCCATTATTTTATCAAAATTTAATATATGTTTTTCTTCCAGCAATTCTCCCTGTTGCCGTTCCTCCACAGTGAATCCCCGATTTACATTGTTCGAAGAACTCTCTGTTTTCCTGAAATTTTGTTCCCGTAAATCCATCCTGGGAGAAACGTCAACTTCCCCCGTTGACTCCTGGAAATTCTCCCTTTCCACCCTACGCGCCCTCAAGGAATTAACTAAATTCGCGAGCAAGTGGCATATTTTTCTCGGAATTCGCTAATTCCGGTAAATTTGTTGGCAAGGTACAATCGCGCGAAGCACACACGAGCTCACGCTCCTCGGGGTTTGCAAAATTCAAATTTCCAACAGGATAATTTAAATGACATTTTGAATTCAAGTTTTTATTCTGTGATAATTGGCCCAGCTTACCAATTCCACTGGAGAACGTCTAATGATTTCAGAAGCCCTGAATGCCCCTACGTTGTCTTCCGAGCACAGAGAAATTCTCTCTGAACCGCGTGCTTGTTTAAAAAAAACTGACTTGAAATTTGGAGGTGTGGTATCGTGTGTGTTCGTTGGGCTTTTCGTGGGACGGGTCATGAAGTGGTGGCCGTCCATGCTAATCGATTTACAAGAGGGGCAAGCCTGGGAATGACTTGAAAATTTACGGTTACTAATTTGAACAGAGGCGTAGATTTTTCGCAGCCCGACCTATTTTAGGAAATTTACATTTAACCTCTGTTCGCAAAACAAATTGGGATGTGGAAACCTACGTGCAGGAATTTTTGGAGGAAGGACACTTGGACCAAGGAAACTTCCTTCCGGGAGCCTGGAAACTCGATTTGAGAATCCCTTTTTCTTCTTACACGCAGCTAATTAAGCCCAAGCCCTCGAACTTGCGATAGACAACAAGTTCAACGAGGACCATTTAGACCATTCTCGTGATCTCACTTAAGAAAATCTACCGAGATACGTCCGAAGAGCTACGTGCCTTATTTGTGCGTGTCAGCAGTCCCAGATCTGAGAAACTTTCAAGAATACACTGATTAGTACCCTGAAAAGGAAGAATGATTGGTACACTCCGCAAAACAAACCAATCGAAGCACTTATTGTCTCAGCCGACTCCCTGAAATTGAGTCTTCAAGTCTCCGGACGAAAATCGCTCCCGATGTTCCCGGATTCCACGGGAAACGCTGCAGTATTCGATGACGCAACGTACTGACTTTCTTGTAGCCCGCAAACGAACTGCTTTTCACTGCTTTTCACGGATTTCCGCTTCTTCCTGCCAAAAGATGGGTGCCACGCCCTGGAATATCCTCGTGAAAACTGACGACGCACCAACACTGAACACTGCAAACTGCGAACTGAGAAAACGAGCGAAAACGAGGGTTGAAAAAACCGTTAATTCCACTTTCATCCTCTGGGTAAATTGCGCGAATGTTTTTTTATTGGCATTTGACTTCAAAATGGGCGTGTCTGGAGCCTCGCGATCCGCGTGTAGTCCAAATCCTTTCCACCAATCCCGAAGCGCCGTCGCCGTCCGCTCGACCTAAAAAACGGAGAGAATGTCAATCCCCGCATGACTACGTGATCGCAACCAGTGTCCCGTTCAGTTCAATGCATTTCTTATGGAGGAACCGCGCTCCGCTAATTTCTATGAAATCCATCCAAACGTTTGCAATTGAACTGTGGAAACTAGTTACGATTCAAGGGACCGTCTATACAAGTATCTATCACAAAGAAAATTTCACATCCAACGTGAACTGCAAAAGTTATAATTAATTTACGATAGAGAATGTGCAATAGATTTTCATACTCATTCTTTCGAACGAAAATATCTCGTTCTGGGGAAACTAGCCTTTTCAGAATAATGATTCTGAGTGCAATGACCATTCCACCCGCAAATCGAGATATTTATATATCTTATTCTCTCGTAAAATTAATCTTAAATCAAATTAATTCTCGTATCGAAGGAATGCAAGAGATGGCCCAATTAATATTCAGCTTTCAAGTTCATATCGGTTCACCGACCGATATAAACTGGATCTGATGGCGCCTGTCCCAAGATCGGATCATAAAGTCAATTGTTAGGATGGGTCAGGTACACGACAGGTTGATATTCCGATCTCGTCATCGACGCGCGTGTCTATGACGGCCGGCGCCTCAATCCTGTAGGCGTCCCTTCCAAACTATAATTAGGCCCCGACTTTAATCATTAATTAACTTATATTAACTGTTGAAAATAGTCTGCAGCCTACTTCGGTAGAAAATATAAGTTTTGAAATGTTCCAAATAGAAAAACAAATCGCTCGTAAATATGGCCTCTTATAAAATGGGTGAATTCAGACATTCACGCATTCAAATGCAAAATTTAGAAAATAGGTTCTTCGAACCTCTGGCCCTTCCTTCAATACGTTCTTTCCAAAATTTTACAATTACTTTTTCTTTGTATAAACGGTTTATGGTACACTCGTGAACAACCCCACAAGAATCCAAGTGCGAGTTGGAATTAAAAATTTTGTGTTCCGTAACCAACCAAAATTTCAAGAACGAGGCGGGCAAGGGCAGTACGCGTTTTGCACCCAGTCCAAAACGCAAGTCTAAGCTGGTAAAAATAAAAGTGGGTTCCGTACCCTAAATTTAAAAATTAACCTTTTCGGCTCTCTTGAATGTACCAGGGGGATCACAAATATGTACAAATAAAATATTATTCTAATATTTTACATATCGTAACCCTAATATTCAACTGCCTAGAAGTGTATATACCAAGAATAAGATTTTCGAAATCGACAAAAATAGCGATTTCTGTAACACCCCCTGCTAGAAAGACTTAATTTTGTTGGAGTCGTCTGTATTCACATGGTATTGTGAGCAGCAACCTTGACTCAGGAGACAGATGCGCACGAGTAACCTTCTCGTTTCACCTCTCATCTATTTCCTGACCCAAAGAGAGGGAAAGCAAAAATTACTTGACAATCGACGAATCTCATGTCCCGCAATTCCCGCGAACCATGACCGCTAACTGAGTTTGTAGGATCACCATACCAGACAAATCAATGCAAGTGTATAGCCATCGTTACAGGTCCGGCCTACAGCCTCATCCAACGCCATTAATCTTAGCGAGCAAATCTGCTGGTTGTGTTTCGATCTCTCATACCTGATATATTCTATACAATACTACACTTCATCATCGGCCTCTCGATGTACCATGGCGGTTACAACGAAAGTCTGACCAGGAGCTTCATCCTCAGAGGAATCACTCACGGTCCTATTTCTATGGCGACGCTGCCGAAGAACTTCTTTCTTCTGGCTCGCAGGGAGACGCGTCTGGGAGCCTTTTCCAACAGGACGACTGATGGCGACTATACGAGAACGACGTCTCAGAGGTGGAGCACCGGTCCGTATGGGTGACACCTGGGTTTTTGGGAGGTCCGGTATAACAACTGGTACCTCCGGGATAACAACGGGGATAAGCGGATTCTCAGCAGAATCAGGCCTAGAAATTTCCTGTTGTGAGGGACTAATGACACGCACGATACGTGAGGAACGCCTCCAACGTTTCGTGGGTGGATCGACCGTCCTCAGGGACGCATCTCCGGTTTGTGAACGCTCTGGATTCCGGTTGTGCGATTCGATATTTGCCCTAGGTGGCTCAGCTACCACCGTTCCGGGACTTTGCGAGGGCTCTACTCCGACCTTAGGAGTAGCCCCTTCTCGATTGATCAGATGTTCTTCAAGATCTCCATGATCTGAGAAATCTGCAATATCATGCCCTTCGTCAGGAAGTGAGTCTGGCTGACCCGGATACTGCACCACAGTATTCGGCAGAACTCGTTGAGCGTATGGTCTAATATTGTTCAAGTAAACAATATGATCGACATCATTCCGCTCTATCATATAGGTATCCCGTCCTAGCACTTGCTTTATAGGATGGGGACCCGTCATTGTCTTACCAAAATTTCCTTTATTAAAATTCGTCACCAGTACCAGGTCCCCTACCTGATACTCTCGCGGTGGCGAATTATTTTTATCAGGAAACAAGTTTCTCTGATAAACCGCTTGTCTCCGATTTATCCGTTCAATACGGGCCTGCCTGTCAGCAGGAAGATTTCTAACAGGGTTTTCATACATGGGAATTACCCAATCACCCGGGCGAGGTGGTGTATATCCCAGCAGGAGCTCTGCAGGGGTTTCCTGCGTAGCAGCATTCCTGCGATTTCTTAACGAATACACAGTCGTGGCAAGGTGTCTTTCCCATTCTCGCTCAGGGCGATCAATGAGTTTGGTTCGAAGAATTTTTTTCAATTCTTGAACCCGTCGTTCCACCGGATTCGATTGTTGATGATATATTGGAGAATATATCGCTTTGATATTTTTATTCTCCAAATATCCACGATACAGATCACTATTAAAAATAGTGCTGTTATCTGAAATAATGGCTTCTGGGCAGCCCCACCTGGCCAGGATCTCCTGATCTAAAAAGCCCACTATTTCCTCAGAATCAGCAGCAGGGACGGCTTTCGCCTCAACCCACTTGCTGAAAAGATCTACGCAAATCACAATATAGCGATTACCACGCTCTGACTTCGCGTATGGGCCCAAAGTGTCAACTGATACGGTTTGCCAGGGCCTATCCACTGCAGTAGGTCGCAATGGGGCGGCTGGTTGGTGCCGTATCGCCTTCGTACTTTGGCACACCAAACATCCACGAACATACGCCTTGACATACTCTGCCAAGCCTGGCCACCAGTAATGTCGGCGAATGGCTTTCACGGTTTCAGCCTGACCGGGGTGTCCGGCCGTTGGATGGTCGTGATAATACGCTGTGATATCTTGCCGTAGTTCGTTTGCCAAAAATAAAGTTTTACGATTATCTTTGTGGTAGTACAAGACTCCATTGTCTACCACAAAGTCCCTAATCAAGACTTGATCTGCAATACTCTGAGGTCCTATCTCTTCACAAGTACGTAACCTCGCAATTCTACCGAGGGTTTCAGGATCACCCAATTGCCGACGAATGGCAACTTCGTAGGGCGTCTCGACCACGTTGACAGAGGTGTTACGCTCCAGCTTGACTTTCATCGGTGGTACCCCCATACGATCCATATCGTCATCGAGATCCTCGCCGTGGCTACCCTCGGGGTTTCGTGATAAGAAATCAGCTAACTGATTTTCTTTACCCGCGACGTGCTCCACAGTGAAGGAATACTCTTGCAGGAGTAGTGCCCATCGTGTCAGTTTCGCTTTCGCGTCCTTGAACTTGTCCAGCCAAGTCAAGGCCTTACTGTCTGTTCGTAACAGAAACTGCCTATCCTCTAGGTAATGACGATAGCGCTTAATAGCCCACACGATCGCTAGACATTCAGTCTCATTCACATGGTAATTGAGTTCCGGGCCTTTCAGCTTCGCACTCGCATGTGAAATGATCCTCCTGTCACCGTTTTCACCCACTTGATAAAGAACGGCCGCCATACCTATTCCCGAAGCGTCCATTTGTAGCACAAACGGCAGAGACATATCTGGTCTAGCCAATACCATTGGTCTAGACGACGCTTCCTCAATCTTGGTGAACGCTTCTTCAGCCTCCCCAGTCCACCAAGAACTACGATTAGAACTTTTTTCAAAAGATCTGTTAACGGCGCCTCCAATTCCGCGAGATTCGGAACAAACTCACGAATCCAGCCTACCGTACCTAAAAAACCTCGCAATTGCGAAATGTTCTTCGGCCTCGGAAAATCCTGAATAGCGAGAACATGTTTTCGAGCGGCTCGTTAGCGTGCTCTGTGATTACATGCCCCAAATACTCAAGTCTCTTTTGGGCGAAGAAACATTTCGGCAACGAACACCAAAGTCCGTGAGCTCTGAAACGCTCAAGAACAAGACGTAGATGAAGATGATTTTCTTCCCTGGAATTACTATAGATGATGATGTCATCCAAATACACCTTGACGAATTTGTCAATAAAACCAACTAAAACAACTGACATCAACCTTTGAAACGAACCAGGAGCTGCGCAAAGCCCAAAAGGCATAGAATTAAATTCATAGCAGCCTCCTTCCGGTGTTGCAAAAGCGGTATATTTCTTGGAATTTTCTTCCATAGCCACCTGCCAATACCCGCTTTTCAAATCAAGGCTAGTGAACACACTCGCCTGTCCAAGCTCTTTGATAGTCTCATGAATGTTCGGCAAAATCGTTGCCTCCGGAACAGTTTGAGAATTCAACTTCCGATAATCCACACAAAATCGCGCCGTACCATCCTTTTTCGTAACAATGACGACAGGACTCTGATAGGCGGATTGTGAACGACGAATAACCCCAGCGGCTAGCATCTTATCAACTTCCGTTGAATAAGTGCTTTCTTTTCATCACTAACCTTATAAGGACGAAGCTTAAAAGGTGTAGGATCCTTCAAAACAATTCGATGTACGGCAGCCCTCGTGACAGGCTGACGTGGCGACTCATAAAAAACATCCGCAAACTCCCTAACCAAGTCTACGAAATCTTCTTTCATCACTTCTGGTAACTGCTCTTCTTCAATCTCAGGAAGTGGATATCCTTTGGCGGAGAATAAATCTCTCCGCCCAAAAGATAGTTTGTCTGGGACTTTTTCCAACGTAGATGGTACGTCTTGCAAAATCGACCATCGCGTCATTTGATGCCAGCCAAGGGCAGCCAAGAAGAAGATCCTCGACAAGATCATCCACCACTTGCACTGTCACGGTATAGTCCACATCTCCGATGTGTATTACCACATCTGTCTTTCCAAGACTGTATGTGTCTACCCCGGAACAAGCAAGATGCAAAGGTGTCACTTCTTCGGAATCAACCTCCCAACTACGTGGTAACAAAGTACGTCGTAAAAGACTCAACGAACTTCCACTGTCCACGAGAGCCCTAGCACGCAATCCAAAAATCTCGACATCAATCCTCGGTATTTCTCCATAACTCTGAACAATCCTATTGTTGAGAGCTGATCGCTTCCGAGTATACAAATATTTTTCGTCCAACTCAGGTGTTGCGACAATATCCAAATAATCTTCATCTTCCAAGTTGGGACCCATTTCGAATTCATTTTCGGAAATATTTGAAACAAAACTGCCTTGCAGTGTTTCATCAGACGTGAGCTGCGCTGCAGTGTCTCCCCGTCTTCCTGATTTAAATCCGGGCTGCCATGCAGTGTCCCGCGATTTTCCAAAACTTTTGGTTCCGAGCTGCGAAGCAGTGTCTCGGCAACCTCCTGTATATTTGAATCGACTTTGCGATTCAATAAGTCTGCGCGATGCGAGCTGTCAAGCAGTGTCTCGCCATCCGCTTCATTTCCACTGAGCAATAGTCTGAACGGATTATCAATCGATACATCCGAACCTAAGAGTGTCGGCCCTGAGCTGCTAGGCAGAGTCTCAGCAACAAACTTAGTGCTATCCTCAGGCATAACTGAATTCGAAACGTCCTCAACTTGATTACTTGACCCAATGGTCGGTATAGCAGAATCTACAAAATTTTCCACATCTCTATACTCATCCGCATCACCAACCTGGCATGACAGACTTTTTGGTACACCCTGTACATCGTCCTGCCATCCAGTCAAACCTACAAAAGGAGAAATACCTTCCTCAACGATCGGCCCCCCTGCTAACAAATTTCTAGAATCTTGTTGCTCCTCGGGTGACGGAACGCAAACATCCCTCTCGGACTTTACCGCTTGAAAACGGTAATCCCTATTCGGCGGACATCCCATTATAGTAATCTATACTCAAGTTATGTTTTCTCACTGGAAAACATTTTTTTCGACGAAGTATTTTTACGACACGCTCCGATTCGTGTAATAACTTCATGAAGCCTCTCACGTTTTTGTTTCAGCGGTACCGCAACCGCTCGAACTTCCCTTTTGGCTTGGAATTCACGATGAACAACGCTCAAGAAGGGGGTTGGTTTCTTAACAGAAACTTTTGAAGTGGACTTTTTCTCAACCTTCAATGGGATTGGAATTTTCTTAATTCCACCAACTTTCTTTTTCAAGCTGCAAGAGCTTCTTCGTTTTACATCCGGCGATGGGTGAACTTTTTTATGCCTACCACCAGTGGCAACATCAGAAACACGATTTTTGGGAATAGGGATCCCACTGGAAATTTGTGGTCCCTGTTTTTGTGACGGCAACAAGTCACTCGATACCTCAACTCTTTCCCCCTTTTCCCTTTCTTAAATTTACTCGAAGGAGTCTCTTCTAGCTGTAACATATTAATGTTATTTATACAGGGTAGCGAATTACCTTCATTCGAAGAAACTCGGCGTCAGTGCTAATCGAAAACACTCTACTAGTGATTGCTTTCGTAGTAGCATTGACGCGGGCACCCTCATCAGTCAAACGACCGATCTTCTCATGACTTCGATTTAGTTTTTGTACGAGTTCAGGGCCCTTGACGTACCCTTGTCCTCGTTTTTTGACTTTTTCGAAGTTTCATTCTCATTACGGGGGCGGCTATTATTAGGGCGACCGTTCGCCGGGTTTTTATTGAAATGTGCATCTTGCGATGCGGCCTGTGGCCTCGGCCCTACGTTCTGAAAACGTTGGCTCGAATTTTGAAAATTTCGAGGTGGTGAATAATTCTCCCGCCTCCTATTTTGGGGACAATCAGACATCCAATGATTTCCTCCGCACTTAAAACAATCTGTTTTTTTCGAAAAATTTCCATTATTGAAATTTTTAAATTCTCTTACAAAACCTCTCTCGTTTTGTGGAACAGTGACGGTGTTTCGCCAAGACTCTTTGTCGAAAGAAACTGCATTTTTCTTTTCGATACGCGAGTTGACGTTAGTGTCCCTTTCTGGACGTTCGTGTAAAATCGCTCGTCGTCCCGGTGGTTCTCTGCGATGCTGTTCGCTGACAGACTTATACGAGGCGTCGCGGCGCTCGGGCGAGTTTTCACGATTTTTCTGTTTGCTTTCGGATTTCGGTTGCGAATGCAAATTCTTTTTATCGACAATCAGCGATTCTATTGCGACCGCTTTTTGAGTGAGGCTTTCAATAGTCTGAAAACTATGGAGTTGTAAATAAACTCGAATGTTAGGACTAATTCTGTTTAAAATTAATCGAACAATACGTTGCTCCTCCCATTCCGGGTACAGACGCTGAGCTAAGCCCCATTTCCCCAAAATGAAGGATGCGACGTCTTGTCCTTTAGGTTGGTCAGACCCAAACAATTCTGACTCTAAATTTGAGACCAAAATCTCACCGTTGAACTGTTCCTTGAAACGGTTACAGAAAAATGTCCAAGTAGTTGGACAGTTCGCATATGAACGTGCCCACGCCGCGGCTGGACCTTTTAGCCAGTCGGACGTCATTTTTACCCATTGAGTTGGGTGATACTCAACTAAGTATTTTTCGCAGTTTTCTAAAAACTTTATTTGGGTCCTCGTGAGGCAACCCGCTGAAGGTCGGAGGTCTGATTTTTATAATAAAACCGGATTTATCCCTTATCGATTCCTCATGAGAAGGGGTTCCCCTCCCTTTACCTTCAATAGCATCTATTAATTTTAATAAAATGCTATCAGTACTAATTTGCTCCGGTGGAGAATTTCGAGGCGGCTCTACAACTCGAGTCTGCTCGAAATAATCCTGCCGTGCACGACGAGGAAATTGTTGGTCGTACTCATTTTCACCATAATTTGGTAAATTTAAATTTGTTGGGCGCCAAGCAGCCATTTGTGGTCTGCTAATAGGAATATTCGCATTCGGGTATTTATTTGAATTTTCTAAGCCATGAGTTCGGGAATTCTCTCTAGAATACCTTAGCCCCACGCCCCACCCCGTCGTTCTTGCCCGTCTCTCCCAAACTTCCACTTCCTCATTTTCGGAATGGAAGTCTGGGTAAAACATTCCACCACCCCCATGCTCCTCCGCATGGGCCTCAGATTCCTGCAAAATTAAATTTGGAAAATCTGAATTTTGAAAAGATCAATGTTATCGTTAGGCACGATTTGGTGCTCGGTGTCGACTCCTGCGTCGTCACCGTCCGATAACCCCCTGAGGAAAATTTTCCCGGGGCTGAAGGCCCAGAATGCCGAAAATTATTTCCCAATACTTTATCAAAAATAATTCTATGTTTCTCGTCCAACAATTTCCCCTGTTGACGCTCCTCCACAGTGAATCCCCGATTTACATTAATTGAAAAATCCTCTCTCCTGGGAGAAACGTCAACTTCCCTCGCTGATACCTGTGGACTGTCCCTTACCACCCTACGCGCCCTCAGGGAATTAACCTCATCACTGAATTCGCGAGCAAGTGGCATATTTTTCTCGGAATTCGCTAATTCCAGCAATTGTGTTGGCAAGGTGCAAACGCGCGAATCACACACGAGCTCACGCTCCTCGGGGTTTGCAAAAATCAAATTTCCAACAGGATTCATTACTTGACTTTTTGAATTCAAATTTTTATTCTGTGACAATTGGCCCAAGCTAACCAATTTCACTGGAGAACGTCTAATGATTTCAGAAGCCCTGAATGCCCCTACGTTGTCTTCCGAGCACAGAGAAATTGTCTCTGAAACGCGTGCTTGTTCAAAAGAAATTAAATTGAAATTTGGAGGTGTGGTATCGTGTGTGTTCGTTGGACTTTTCGTGGAACGGGTCATGAAGTGGTGGCCGTTCATACTAATCGATTTTTCAAAAAGGGGCAAGCCTGGGGATGACTTGAAAATTTTCACGGTTACTAATTTGAACAGAGGCGTAGATTTTTCGCAGCCCGACCTACTTTAGGAAATTTACATTTAACCTCTGTTCGCAAAACAAATAAGGATTTGGAAAACCTCGTGCAGGAATGTTTGGGGAAAGGACTTCTGACCCAAGGTACTTCCTTTCGGAAGCCGGAAACTCGGTTTGAGAATCCCTTTTTCTTCTTGCGCGTAGCTAATGAAGCCCGAGCTCTCGTACTTGCGAAAGACAACAAGTTTAACGAGAACCAATTAGACCATTCTCGTAATCTCACTTAAGAAAATTTACCGAGATACGTCCTTGAGCCGCTATCTCATTTGTGCGCCAGCGTTCCCAGATCTGAAAAACTTCCAAAAAATATCCTGATTAACACCCTGAAAAGAAAGTATGGTTAGTACACTCAGGAAACAAACCAAACGAAGCCCTATTCTCTCAGACGACTCCCTGAAATTACGTCTCCAAGGTCCTGGACGAAAATCGCTCTCGATGTTCCCAGAATTTCCTTGAAACGATGCAGCACTCGACGACGCGACGTACTGACTTCCTAGTAATCCACAAACGACCTGGTTTCCACCGCTGTCCACGACTTTCCGCTAATTTCCTCCAAAGGTTGGGTACCACGCCCTAGATTTCCCGCCAAATTCGACGACACGTACACTAACTCGGAGCACTACTGTTCACTAGACTGCCAACTGGAACGAAAAACTGGAACCGCCAACTGAGTGCTGAGAAACCGTTAGTTCCATATTTCTATTCTCGCGGATTCGCGCGAAAGTCATTAATTGGCTTTTGACTGCAAAAGGGGCGTGTCCGAATCACTCGCGATATACTCGCGATCCGCGGGTAGTTCAACTCCTTTGCACCAATCACCGCTCGCCATTCCCATCTCGCATCCTAAAACACAACGGAGAAAATATCAATCCCCGCATGACTACGCGATCGCAACTGGTGTCCCGTTCAGTTCAATGCATTTCTTATGGAGAAATCGCGCTCCGCTAATTTCTATGAAAACCATCGAAACGTTTGCAATTGAACTGTGGAAACCAATTACATTCAAGGAACCGTCTATACAAATGTCTACAACAAAAAAAATTTCACATTAAACGTGAATTGCAAAAGTTATGATTAATTTACGCTAGAGAATATGCAATAGATTTTTCATACTCATTCTCTCGAATGAAAATATCTTGTTCTGGGGAAACGAGCCTTTCAGAATGATGCATTCTGAGTGCAAAGACCGTTCCGCCCGCAAATCAAGATATTTCGTAATCTAATTCTCCCGTACAATTAATCTATAATCAAATTAATTTTCCGTATCGAAGGAATGCGAGAGATGGCCCAGTTAATTTCAGTTTCTCGAGTTCATCTCGGTTCGTCAACCGATCTGACCCAAATCTGATGGCGCCATCCCTTTTACGGATTATAAAATCAATTGTTAGGGTGGGTCAGGTACACGACAGGTTGATAATCCAATCCCTTCGACAGCGGCGTGCTTGTGACGAGTGGCCTCTCAATCCTGTGGGCGACCCTTCCAAACTATAATTAGGCCCCGACTTTAATCATTAATTAACTTATATTAACTGTTGAAAATAGTCTGCAGCCTACTTCGGTAGAAAATGAAAGGTTTTGGGATATTCCAATTGGAAAAATCGCTCGCCAAAATTGCCTCTTATAAAATGTGCGAATTCAGACATTCACGCATTCAAACACAAAATTTGGAAAATAGGTTCTTCGAACCTTTGACCATTTCTTCAATACATTTGTACAGTTACTTTTTCTTTGTATAGATGGTTTGTGGTACACTCGTGAACAACCCAACAAGAATCCAAGTGCGAGTTGAAATTAAAAATTTCGTGTTCTGTAACTGAACCAAAATTACAAGAACGAGGCGGGCAAGGGCAGTACGCGTTCTGCACCCAGTCCAAAACGCCAAGTCTGAGCTTGTCAAATGAAAAGTGGGTTCCGTACACTAAATTTTAAAATTGACCTTTTCGGTTCTCACGAATGTACCGGGGGGGATCAAAAACATGGTTACAATAAAATACTTGGAAGTGTATATACCAAGAATGACATTTTCGAAATCGGCAAAAATAGCGATTTTCGTAACACCCCCCTGCTAGTAAGACTTAATTTTGTTGGAGTCGTCTGTATTCACATGGTATTGTGAGCAGCAACCTTGACCCAGGAGACAGATGCGCACGAGTACCCTCTCGTTTCACCTCTCATCTATTTCCTGACCCAAAGAGAGGGAGAGCAAAAATTACTTGGCAATCGACGGATCTCATACACCGCAAATCCCGCAATCCATGATCGCTAACTGAGTTTGTAGGATCACCATATCAGACAATTCAATGCAAGTGTATAGCAATCGTTACAGGTCCGGCCTACAGCCTCATCCAACGCCATTAATCTCAGCGAGCAAATCTGCTGGTTGTGTTTCGATCTCTCATACCCGATGTATTCTATACAATCCTACACTTCATCATCGGCCTCTCGATCTACCATAGCGGTTACAACGAAAGTCTGACTGGGAGCTTTATCCTCGGAGGAATTACTCACAGTCCTACTTCTATGGCGACGCCGCAGAAGAGCTTCTTTCTTCCGGCTCGCAGGGAGACGCGTCTGGGAGCCTTTTCCAACAGGACGACTGATGGCGACTATACGAGAACGACATCTCAGAGGTGGAGCACCGGTCCGTATGGGTGACACCTGGGTTTTTGGGAGGTCCGGTATGACAACTGGTACCTCCGGGATAACAACGGGGACAGGCGGATTCTCAGCAGAATCAAGCCTAGGAACTTCCTGTTATGAGGAACAAGTGACACGCACGATACGTGAGGAACGCCTCCAACGTTTCGTGGGTGGATCGACCGTCCTCAGTGACGCATCTCCGGTTTTTGAACTCTCTGGATCCCGGTTGTGCGATTCGATATTTGCCCTGGGTGGCTCAGCTACCACCGTTCCGGGACTTTGCGAGGGCTCTACCCCGGCCTCAGGAGTGACCCTTTCTCGATTGATCAGATGTTCTTCAAGATCCCCTTCGTCAGGAAGTGAGTCTGGCTGACCCGGATACTGCACCACAGTATTCGGCAGAACTCGTTGAGCGTATGGTCTAATATTGTTTGAATGAACAATATGATCGACCCCATTTCGCTCTATCATATAGGTATCCCGTCCCAGCACTCGATTCATAGGATGGGGACCCGTCATCGTCTTACCAAAGTTTCCTTTTTCGAAATTCGTCACCAGTACCAGGTCCCCTACCTGATACTCTCGCGGTGGCGAATTATTTTTATCAGGAAACAAGTTTCTCTGATAGACCGCTTGTCTTCGATTTGTCCGTTCAATACGGGCCTGCCTGTCAACAGGAAGATTTATTACAGGGTTTGCATACATGGGAATTACCCAATCCCTGGGCGAGGTGGTGTATATCCCAGCAGGAGCTCTGCAGGGGTTTCCTGCGTAGCAGCATTCCTGCGATTTCTCAGCGAATACACAGTTGCGGCAAGGTGTCTTTCCCATTCTCGCTCAGGGCGATCAATGAGTTTGGTTCGAAGAATCTTTTTCAATTCTTGAATCCGTCGTTTCACCGGATTCGATTGTTGGTGATATATCGGAGAATATACCGCTTTGATATTTATATTCTCAAAATATCCACGATACAGATCACTATCAAAAATAGTGCTGTTGTCTGAAATAATGGCTTCTGGGCAGCCCCACCTGGCCAGGATCTCCTGATCTGGAAAGCCCACTATTTCCTCAGAATCAGCAGCAGGGACGGCTTTCGCCTTAACCCACTTGCTGAAAAGATCTACGCAAATCACGATATAGCGATTACCTCGTTCTGACTTAGCGTATGGGCCCAAAGTATCTACCGATACGGTTTGCCAGGGCCTATCCACTGCAGTAGACCGCAATGGGGCAGCTGGTTGATGCCGTATCGCCTTCATGCTTTGGCACACCAAACATCCACGAACATACGCCTTGACATACTCTGCCAGGCCTGGCCACCAGTAATGTCGACGTATGGCTTTCGTAGTTTCAGCTTGACCGGGGTGTCCGGCCGTTGGATAGTCGTGGTAATACGCTGTGATATCCTGCCGTAGTTCATTTGCCAAAAATAACGTTTTACGATTATCTTTGTGGTGGTACAAGACTCCATTGTCTACCAGAAAGTCCCTTATCAAGACTTGATCTGCGATACTCTGAGGTCCTATCTCTTTGCAGGTACGCAACCTCGCAATTCTACCGAGGGTCTCGAGGATCACCCAATCGCCGACGAATGGCAACTTCGTAGGGCGTCTCGACCACGTTGACAGAGGTGTTACGCTCCAGCTTGACTTTCATCGGTGGAACCCCCATACGATCCATATCGTTATCGAGATCCTCGCCGTGGCTACCCTCGGGGTTTCGAAATGAGAAATCAGCTAGCTGATTTCCTTTACCCGCGACGTGCTCCACAGTAAAATAATACTCTTGCAGGAGTAGTGCCCACCGTGTCAGTTTTGCTTTCGCGTCCTTGAACTTGTCCAGCCAAGTCAAAGCCTTACTGTCTGTTCGTAACAAAAACTGCCTATCCTCTAGGTAATGACGATAGCGCTTAATGGCCCACACAGTTGCTAGACATTCAGTCTCATTCACATGGTAATTGAGTTCCGGGCCTTTCAGCTTCGTACTCGCATGTGAAATGATCTTCCTGTCACCGTTTTCACCCACTTGATAAAGAACGGTCGCCATACCTATTCCTGAAGCGTCCGTTTGTAGCACAAACGGCAGAGACATATCTGGTCTAGCCAATATCATTGGTCTAGACGACGCTTCCTTGATCTCGGTGAACGCTTCTTCAGCCTTCTCAGTCCACCGAGAACTACGATTCGAATTCTTTTTCAAAAGATCGGTTAACGACGCCTCCAATTCCGCGAGATTTGGAACAAATTCACGAATCCAGCCTACCGCACATAAAAAACCTAGCAATTGCGGAATGTTCTTCGGCCTTGGAAAATCCTGAATAGCGAGAACATGCTTTTCGAGTGGCTCGTTAGCGTGCTCTGTGATTACATGCCCCAAATACTCAAGTCTCTTTTGGGCGAAGGAACATTTTGGCAACGAACACCAGAGTCCGTGAGCTCTGAAACGCTCAAGAACAAGTCGTAGATGAAGATGATTTTCTTTCCTGGAATTACTATAGATGATGACGTCATCCGAATACACCTCGACAAATTTGTCAATAAACCCTACCAAAACAACTGACATCAACCTTTGAAACGAACCAGGAGCTGCGCAAAGCCCAAAAGGCATAGAATTTAATTCATAGCAGCCTCCTGCCGGTGTTGCAAAAGCGGTATATTTCTTGGAATTTTCTTCCATAGCCACCTGCCAATACCCGCTTTTCAAATCAAGGCTAGTAAAAACACTCGCCTGTCCAATCTCTCCGATACTCTCATGTATGTTCGGCAGAATCGTTGCCTCCGGAACAGTTTGAGAATTCAACTTCCTATAATCCACAAAAATCGCGCCGTACCATCCTTTTCGTAACAATGACGACAGGACTCTGATAGGCGGATTGTGAACGACGAATAACCCCAGCGGCTAGCATCTTATCAACTTTCCGTTGAATAAGTGCTTTCTTTTCATTGCTAACCTTATAAGGACGAAGCTTAAAAGGTGTAGGATCCTTCAGAACAATTTGATGTACGGTAGCCCTCATGACAGGCTGACGTGGTGAATCTTCTTTCATCTCTTCTGGTAGCTGCTCTCCTTCAATCTCAGGAAGTGGATACTCCTTTGGCGGAGAATAAATCCACTCTGCTCAAAAGATAGTTTGTCTCGGACTTTTCCCAACATCGATGGTACGTCTTGCAAAATCGACCATCGCGTCATTTGATGCCAGCCAAGGGCAGCCAAGAAGAAGATCCTCGACAAGATCATCCACCACTTGCACTGTCACGGTATAGTCCACATCACCGATATGTACCACCACATCTGTCTTTCCAAGACTGTATGTGTCACGGAACAAGCAAGCTGCAAAGGTGTCACTCCTTTGGAATCAACTTCCCAACTACGTGGTAGTAAAGTACGTCGTGAAAGACTTAACGAACTTCCACTGTCCACGAGAGCCCTAGCACGCAATCCAAAAATCTCGACATCAATCCCTGGTATTTCTCCATAACTCTGAACAATCCTATTGTTGAGAGCTGATCGCTTCCGAGTATACAGATATTTTTCGTCCAACTCAGGTGTTGCGACGATATTCAAATAATCTTCATCTTCCAAGTTGGGACCCATTTCGAATTCATTTTCTGGAATATTCGAAACCAAACTGCCTTGCATTGTTTCATCATCCTCTTCCTTCGCTGCAGTGTCTCCCCGTCTTCCTGATTTGAATCCGGGCTGCCATGCAGTGTCCCGCGATTTTTCAAAACTTTGGTGGTTCCGAGCTGCGAAGCAGAGTCTCGGCAACCTCCTGTATATTTTAATCCTCTTTGCGATCCAATAAGTCTGCGTGATGCGAGCTGTCAAGCAATGTCTCGCTATCCGCTTCATTTCCACTGAGCAATAGTCTGAACGGATTATCAATCAATACATCCGATCCTAATAGTGTCGGCCCTGAGCTGCTAGGCAGAGTCTCAGCAACAAACTTAGTGCCACCTCGGCATAACTGAATTCGGAACGTCCTCAACTTGATTACTTGACCCAATTTGACCCAATTCGAGAGTAGACGTGCATCAAAGTCGCTCCCCAAGTATAATATACGTGCTGCTCCGTAATTCAAACTAAAAAAAAAAAAGTTTATTCATACTAGTTCGTAAAAAGTGATTAAAGTGTCCACCTAATGAAGAGAAAACAAATTATCTATGGAAAAGTAATTACTTTACTGAAATCCCAGTAAAAACAAAAACCAACAAAAACACGAAGTCGCTATCTGAAACAGATACAGAGAACCATCCCAAAGCTGACTGTGTATTCAAAATGCCAGAACTGGATAAAACGAGCAAGCAAATTTATGATGAAATTTTAAAAACTAGAAACGAAATAAAAAATTTTATTGAAGCAAGTGAGGCTCGGCTTCTACTAAAAATCGAGGAAATTAAGAATACAGTTACCGAGTTACAAAAGGAAAACACAAACCTAAAAGAAGAAATCGAATACCTGAAAAGGGACCAGAACAAAAAGAACATAATAATATTTGGTTTAAAAAAAAGGAGAGAAGAAATAACACCCAAAAAACTAAGCAAGGAACTTAATGAACTATTAGACGTGGAACTAAACGAAAATGATTTTAACGACTGCTACCCACTTGGAAAAGCAGAAAATTGTCCAATAAAAATCGAGTTCTTGTCTAACCTCAAAAAAAAACAAGTCCTGCAGAACTGCAAAAAACTAAAAGGGAAAAATATTTCCATTGCCCATGACTTGACTCATAAACAGAGAAGCGATCATAAAATTCTACGAAAACACTTATTTCTTGCCAAGGGAGAAAATTATGAGGACTGTTATATACGAGGTAATAAATTAATTGTAAATGGCACGATATATGAGGTGAATGATTTGTTGGAAAGGGAATACCAAGGAGACCTAAATCTTGATAAACCCAATAGTGCTCCTGCGACACCAACTTCAGGTACACATTCTGCACCAAGTGACAACCCGTCACCCACGAAAGCGAAACAACAAAGTGCCAGGAGAAGATTATTGAGCAACGAAAAACCGTTGAAACCAACATCAGTCTCACAAAAGGAAACACAAAAACCGAGAACACGCTCCTTCAAGTAGTTGCGATTTTTCTCAACCTGGCTAAGCCTAGAGCAGAATATATTCAAGCTCTTCTCCAACCAACACAGCAACTCAATTTGTATGAAGAGGAAAAGATCGACAAAAGCAACCAATTACCACTTAGGAATATCAGTGACACTCAAACAAATCAAGTGAACAATACGCCACAGACTAGTGTAACCACAAGGAAAGCAGTGAAGCCTAAAGAAACCAAAAAAAAAAAAAAAAAAGGGGTAAGAAATTACCTGCCCGATGAATTTATTCTAAAATTCGTTTCTTCTCATCTTAGCATATTATTGAATTGATGTTTAGTTTATTCCACTCTTTGTATTATATTAAGGTATTAACACTATAAAGCCAAAATGGACCCATTCATAAAAGAGTATAAGAACGAACCAATAGTAGCAAAAGTAATCTCAGATGTTAAGATTTTATACCAGATAAACAAAATCCATTTCAAAAGTAATCTGAATAGACTTTCCCTTGAATTTCAAATCATTGTACTCTCTGAAACATATCTTGTCTATGATTTGAATATAGTGGAAATTGATGGCTACACCACAATATATAACAAAGGTACACTGAACAAAAATGATGGTGTAATAGTGTATATTAAAACAGCATTAGTTTCACATATAGCGTAATAAACATTGGTGACATTAAGGCTCTTGAAATCACAACAAAATCAAAATATGCAAATGCCATGATAACTGCCATCTACAGACCCCAAAGTACTTGTCCAAAAGGTTCAATATAGATCTATTGGACTATATACAGTCTATTGAAAAAGTGACTGGCATATAATAACGGAGATATCAATATAGACTTATTTTCAGATTCAGAGTTTGTCGAAGAATACAAAAATTCCTTGAATAGTTTTGGGTATGAGTCATACATCAATAGCTACACCCGACCACAGAGTCAAACATGTATTGACCACTTCTTTGTTAAAACTGTATCCCATAGAAATATCCAATCATTTGTCTTCCAATTCAATATAACAGACCATTACCCTATAGCATTAACAATAGATCTAAACCAAAGTTCACATAATAATATTCCAAATGAAAATAAATACAAGCAATATATAAACTTCTCATCATTAAAAACCGATTTGGAATGCGAAACATGGGTCGACCTATACTCGGTACGGGATATAGACAAAATGACTGATAAATTCATTCAAAAACTTAACTTATATATTGAAAGAAATACGAAAAAATAAACTAGATAAGATAATAAAAAATTCTAAAAGAACTTATACACAAAAATTAATCAAAAATAACATGAACCAATCCAAGGCTCTCTGGGAATGCGTAAATGATATCTGCAATCGATCCAAACCAGAAACAAAAATAGAAAAAATTATATCAACTGATGGTACACCACTATTTTCCAAAAAGCACATCTCTGACAGTTTCAATGAATATTATAGTACTTTGGGTCAAACATATGCAAGTAAAATAAAAGTTCCGGATGACTATATAGAACATGACACAAGATTGAAAAATTCAATGTATCTTTATCCCACCGATACCAGAGAAGTCCACGACATCATAATGCAACTGAAACCAAAAAAGGCTCCTGGTCACGACAATATACGCGCTGAAACCTTGAAAAACATATCAAAACAGATAACTGCCCCCTTAACCCATTTAATAAACTGTTGTTTTGAAAAAGGCTATTTTCCAAAATCATTGAAAATTGGAATCGTGAAACCACTATTCAAAAGTGGTAGTAAATTTGAAATGATAAATTATAGACCAGTCTCATTAATATCAAACTTATCTAAAATAATTGAGAAAATCCTCAAAATCAGGATACTCAGCTTTTGTACGAAATTTAACTTGATATCTAAATATCAGTATGGATTTAGGGAGGGAAAATCAACGATGATGCAATTTACCAATTAGTATCTAATATTTATAACTCACTGGATAAAAGAAACCATCATTATGCATTTTTGTTGACATCTAAATATCAGTATGGATTTAGGGAGGGAAAATCGCGCATTCGATACCGTGTGCCACAGAAAATTACTTGACAAACTAGACCATTATGGGATAAGAGGAAATATATACGGAATATTAAAAGCTTTTGACAGAGCGCGAACAGAAAGTAAGTATTGAAGGGAGTTGAGTGATAGTAGATATGTAACATACGGTGTTCCACAAGGAACTGTACTTGGTCCACTGTTGTTTACTCTGTATATCAACAGTTTACTTTTAGGAACCAGGGGCAAAATTTTGAGCTTTGCAGATGATACGGCTATATTCTATGAGGCGAAATCATGGAACACCTTGAAAGCAGAAGTGGAGGATGATTTTAGAGTTATAGAAAAGTGGTTTCGATATAATACACTAACTCTCAACCTGGAAAAAACAAAATACCTACCGTTTTCCTCATACTCCAGTGGATTACCAAATATGGGTCCTTTGATTATCGGACCAAATTCAGAAATACCTGAAGCTGAATCGATTAAATATTTAGGTATTGTAATTGACCGACACCTCAAGTGGGACCTTAACATAAGAAATATAGTCAACAAGTTAAGAGGTATGTTATATAGATTTAAATATCTGAAAGATTACCTTGACACGAAACACCTAGAAATATTATACTACGCACTGGTTCAATCTCATCTAACTTACGGTATTGTGGGCTGGGGTGGTGTAAATGACACGCACTTAGAAAATTTAAACGTCATTCAGAGATGGATATTACGAATTATATACGGTAAACCACTCAGATTCTCCAATGATAAATTACACGAAGAATCGGGAATATTTGACAGTAGGCAACTTTTCTGTCAAAATATACTAGTCAACATAAAAAAAAACAAGATCTCTTCTCACCCTGTTACACACTCCTACAGCACAAGAAATAAAACAATATCATTAAGCGTACCTCGCTGTGACAAAACCATAGGGCAACGTCACTGTGACTTTCTTGCACCAAAACTTTATAGTCTAACACCTGTTGATATAAGGAACTTACAGAGCATCAATTTATTCAAGAAGAAAATAAAAAAATGGATTTTGGCTTTTGGAAGGAGCAAATTACACGATTTTGTTAATCAAAAACTAAATTAATATATGGTTAGGTATTTTATACTCTTCAATCGAAACAATGAATGGTCTACTTATTATTTTTTATTAGTAATATACTTTATATTCATGTTCTCCCGTGTTAATTGTATAAGTCTGAGTACATCTATATATGTACGTATGCGCATATCTCTCAATTAGCTACTCGAATTTTTATATTCTGATACTTTTATATTTTATATTTAGATTTTTAAACTTTTAAACTTTTCCCTTTTAGCACTTTACATTTTACATTTATAAATTTTACATTAATACATTTTTATAATTACATTTTTACATTTTACATTTTTACATTTTACATTTTACATTTTTCAATTTCCATATCTTCATATCTTCACATTATATCTATATATTTTATATTTTCAAATTATTTCATAACGAATCATCTTCAACTAGTTATGTAATGATCACCTACTGAAATTGATGGAACATACAACAACATGAAGCCACGTACAAGCGATAGTTACATTGGAACTAAAGCTTCTGTGGTATCCCCTGTTTATTTACTGTACGCACTTTAATCATATATACCTTTTTTGTGAATATTTTCTTGGTGAATAAACTTTATTATTATTATTATTATTATAATGGTCGGAATGGCAAAATCTAAAAAAATTTCCACATCTGTAAACTCATCCGCATCACCCACCTGGCATGACAGACTTTTTGGTACACCCTGTACATAGCCCTGCCATCCAGTCAAATCTACAAAAGGAGTAATACCTTCCTCAACGATCGGTCCCCCTGCTAACAAACTTCTAGAATATTGTTGCACCTCGGGTGACGGAACGCACACATCCCTCTCGGACTTTACCGCTTGAAAACGGCAATCCCTATTCGGCGGACATCCCATTGATGAAATTTTTGGAGAAACTTTCATCCCGTAATAATCGATACTCAAATTCTGTTTTCTCACTGGAAAACATTTTTGACGAGAAATATTTTTATGACACGCTCCGATTCGTGTAACAATTTCATGAAGCCTTTCACGTTTTTGTTTTAGCGGTATCGCAACCGCTCGAACTATCCTTTTGGCTTGGAGTTCACGATTCACGACGCTCAAGAAAGAGATCGGTTTCTTAACAGAAACTTTTGAAGCCGGCTTTTTGTCAACCTTCAATGGGATTGGAATTTTCGCAATTCCACCAATTTTCTCTTTCAAGCTGCAAGGGCTTCTTCGTTTTACAACCGGCGATGGGTGAACTTTTTTATGCCTACCACCAGTGGCAACAACAGAAACACGTTTTATGGGAATAAAGATCCCACTGGAAATTTGTGGTCCCTGTTTTGACTTGACTTTCATCGGTGGAACCCCCATACGATCCATATCGTTATCGAGATCCTCGCCGTGGCTACCCTCGGGGTTTCGAGATGAGAAATCAGCTAGCTGATTTCCTTTACCCGCGACGTGCTCCACAGTAAAATAATACTCTTGCAGGAGTAGTGCCCACCGTGTCAGTTTTGCTTTCGCGTCCTTGAACTTGTCCAGCCAAGTCAAAGCCTTACTGTCTGTTCGTAACAAAAACTGCCTATCCTCTAGGTAATGACGATAGCGCTTAATGGCCCACACAGTTGCTAGACATTCAGTCTCATTCACATGGTAATTGAGTTCCGGGCCTTTCAGCTTCGTACTCGCATGTGAAATGATCTTCCTGTCACCGTTTTCGCCCACTTGATAAAGAACGGTCGCCATACCTATTCCTGAAGCGTCCGTTTGTAGCACAAACGGCAAAGACATATCTGGTCTAGCCAATATCATTGGTCTAGACGACGCTTCCTTGATCTCGGTGAACGCTTCTTCAGCCTTCTCAGTCCACCGAGAACTACGATTCGAATTCTTTTTCAAAAGATCGGTTAACGACGCCTCCAATTCCGCGAGATTTGGAACAAATTCACGAATCCAGCCTACCGCACATAAAAAACCTCGCAATTGCGGAATGTTCTTCGGCCTTGGAAAATCCTGAATAGCGAGAACATGCTTTTCGAATGGCTCGTTAGCGTGCTCTGTGATTACATGCCCCAAATACTCAAGTCTCTTTTGGGCGAAGGAACATTTTGGCAACGAACACCAGAGTCCGTGAGCTCTGAAACGCTCAAGAACAAGTCGTAGATGAAGATGATTTTCTTTCCTGGAATTACTATAGATGATGACGTCATCCGAATACACCTCGACAAATTTGTCAATAAACCCAACCAAAACAACTGACATCAACCTTTGAAACGAACCAGGAGCTGCGCAAAGCCCAAAAGGCATAGAATTTAATTCATAGCAGCCTCCTGCCGGTGTTGCAAAAGCGGTATATTTCTTGGAATTTTCTTCCATAGCCACCTGCCAATACCCGCTTTTCAAATCAAGGCTAGTAAAAACACTCGCCTGTCCAATCTCTCCGATACTCTCATGTATGTTCGGCAGAATCGTCGCCTCCGGAACAGTTTGAGAATTCAACTTCCTATAATCCACACAAAATCGCGCCGTACCATCCTTTTTCGTAACAATGACGACAGGACTCTGATAGGCGGATTGTGAACGACGAATAACCCCAGCGGCTAGCATCTTATCAACTTTCCGTTGAATAAGTGCTTTCTTTTCATTGCTAACCTTATAAGGACGAAGCTTAAAAGGTGTAGGATCCTTCAGAACAATTTGATGTACGGTAGCCCTCATGACAGGCTGACGTGGTGAATCTTCTTTCATCTCTTCTGGTAGCTGCTCTCCTTCAATCTCAGGAAGTGGATACTCCTTTGGCGGAGAATAAATCCACTCTGCTCAAAAGATAGTTTGTCTCGGACTTTTCCCAACATCGATGGTACGTCTTGCAAAATCGACCATCGCGTCATTTGATGCCAGCCAAGGGCAGCCAAGAAGAAGATCCTCGACAAGATCATCCACCACTTGCACTGTCACGGTATAGTCCACATCACCGATATGTACCACCACATCTGTCTTTCCAAGACTGTATGTGTCACGGAACAAGCAAGCTGCAAAGGTGTCACTCCTTTGGAATCAACTTCCCAACTACGTGGTAGTAAAGTACGTCGTGAAAGACTTAACGAACTTCCACTGTCCACGAGAGCCCTAGCACGCAATCCAAAAATATCGACATCAATCCCTGGTATTTCTCCATAACTCTGAACAATCCTATTGTTGAGAGCTGATCGCTTCCGAGTATACAGATATTTTTCGTCCAACTCAGGTGTTGCGACGATATTCAAATAATCTTCATCTTCCAAGTTGGGACCCATTTCGAATTCATTTTCTGGAATATTCGAAACCAAACTGCCTTGCATTGTTTCATCATCCTCTTCCTTCGCTGCAGTGTCTCCCCGTCTTCCTGATTTAAATCCGGGCTGCCATGCAGTGTCCCGCGATTTTTCAAAACTTTGGTGGTTCCGAGCTGCGAAGCAGAGTCTCGGCAACCTCCTGTATATTTTAATCCTCTTTGCGATCCAATAAGTCTGCGTGATGCGAGCTGTCAAGCAGTGTCTCGCTATCCGCTTCATTTCCACTGAGCAATAGTCTGAACGGATTATCAATCAATACATCCGATCCTAATAGTGTCGGCCCTGAGCTGCTAGGCAGAGTCTCAGCAACAAACTTAGTGCCATCCTCAGGCATAACTGAATTCGGAACGTCCTCAACTTGATTACTTGACCCAATGGTCGGAATGGCAAAATCTAAAAAAATTTCCACATCTGTAAACTCATCCGCATCAC
The DNA here is from genome assembly GCA_018342105.1 of Gonioctena quinquepunctata. NCBI lineage: Eukaryota > Metazoa > Arthropoda > Insecta > Coleoptera > Chrysomelidae > Gonioctena > Gonioctena quinquepunctata. The sequence goes on along the minus strand of JAFIRS010005859.1, from coordinate 1,690 downwards.
CCACCTGGCATGACAGACTTTTTGGTACACCCTGTACATAGCCCTGCCATCCAGTCAAATCTACAAAAGGAGTAATACCTTCCTCAACGATCGGCCCCCCTGCTAACAAACTTCTAGAATATTGTTGCACCTCGGGTGACGGAACGCACACATCCCTCTCGGACTTTACCGCTTGAAAACGGCAATCCCTATTCGGCGGACATCCCATTGATGAAATTTTTGGAGAAACTTTCATCCCGTAATAATCGATACTCAAATTCTGTTTTCTCACTGGAAAACATTTTTGACGAGAAATATTTTTATGACACGCTCCGATTCGTGTAACAATTTCATGAAGCCTTTCACGTTTTTGTTTTAGCGGTATCGCAACCGCTCGAACTATCCTTTTGGCTTGGAGTTCACGATTCACGACGCTCAAGAAAGAGATCGGTTTCTTAACAGAAACTTTTGAAGCCGGCTTTTTGTCAACCTTCAATGGGATTGGAATTTTCGCAATTCCACCAATTTTCTCTTTCAAGCTGCAAGGGCTTCTTCGTTTTACAACCGGCGATGGGTGAACTTTTTTATGCCTACCACCAGTGGCAACAACAGAAACACGTTTTATGGGAATAAAGATCCCACTGGAAATTTGTGGTCCCTGTTTTTGTGACGGCAACGAGTCACTCGATACCTCAAATTTTTCCCCCCTTCTCCTATTCTTAGTTTTTAACGAAGAAGTCTCTTCTGGCTGTAACATATTGATGTTATTTATACAGGGAAGCGAATTACCCTCATTAGAAAGCAAATCGGCGTTAGTGCTAATCGAAAACACCCTACTAGTGATTGTTTTCGTAGTAGCATTAACGCGGGCACCCTCATCAGTCAAACGACCGATCTTCTCATGACTTCGATTTAGTTTTTGTTCGAGTTCAGGGTCCTTGGCAAACCCTTGTCCTCGTTTTTTGACTTTTTCGAAGTTTCATTCTCATTACGGGGGCGGCTATTATTAGGGCGACCGTTCGCCGAGTTTTGATTGAAACGTGCATCTTGCGATGCGGCCTGTGGCCTTGGCCCTTCGTTCTGAAAACGTTGGCTCAAATTTTGAAATTTTCGAGGGGGTGAATAATTCTCCCGCCTCCTATTTTGGGGACAATCAGATATCCAATGATCTCCTCCGCAATTAAAACAATTCGTTTTTTTCGAATAATTTCCATTATTGAAATACTTTAATCTTTCACAAAACCCCTCTCGTTTTGTGGAACAGTGACGGTGTTTCGCCAAGACTCTTTGTCGAAAGGAACTGCATTTTTCTTTTCGATACGCGAGTTGACGTTAGTGTTCCTTTTTGGACGTTCGTGTAAAATCGCTCGTCGTCTCGGTGGCTCTCTGCGATGCTGTTCGCTGACAGACTTATACGGGGCGTCGCGGCGCTCGGGCGAGTTTTCACGATTTTTATGTTTGTTCTCGGATTACGGTTGCGAATGCAAATTCTTTTTATCAACAATCAGCGATTCCATTGCGACCGTTTTTTGAGTGAGGCTTTCAATAGTCTGAAAACTATATGGAGTTGCAAATACACTCTAATGTTAGGACTAATTCTGTTTAAAATCAATTGAACAATACGTTGCTCCTCCCATTCCGGGTACAGACGCTGTGCTAAGCTCCATTTCCCCAAAATGGAGGATGCGACGTCCTGTCCTTTAGGTTGGTC